>JAGFMF010011849.1:799225-860659 GCA_019455555.1 Galemys pyrenaicus | reverse complement strand
AGGTGATGGTGCACTGGTGATATGGTGATGGGGAATACATGGGGATTACAATTAATGGCAAGTATATGTAAATTTTAAAATATTTTAAGAAAAAAAAAAGGAATAAGTGTGCGTATGTGCCTTGGTATATGGATAAAATAAAGAAAAATTAGGGCATATATTTTCATTTCATGTTTCTATTATGACTTTTATAACATTTTCAGTATATGAAAATTTGTGCAGAATACATAATGTTGTACTGTAATTTGGAGTTCTCTTATTTTGTAGTAATTTATTCAACAATTCCTTTAATATTGAACATTGTGCCTGGTACCAGGGTTTTGCTACCATAAATAATGCTGCAATAAACATTCTAATGCATAATTCATTGTGTATATCTCTGATTATTTCCTTAGGAATATTCCTAAAATGGAATAATTGGGTCAAAGAATATGGGTATTTTAATGATTTGGATAGATGTTGTCAAGTTGCCCTCCAGAAAATTTCCATACATTTGTATTCCCACAGCAGCATATTAGATTATCACTTGCATTTCTTTAATTAAGAAAAATAAGTCATGTTGAGTATTTTAATACATTTGTTAACCATTTGTGGTTTGTGAGATTGCTTGCGTGGGTGGAGTTTCCACCCATTTGTCCATTGCCAATTTTGTTATTTATATAGTTACAAATTTAAGTTGATGGGTGACATATATTAAATTATCTTCCAATTTACCATTTTTGTTAATATTATTCATGTTTTCAATATATACATAAAATATAATCTATACATACTCAAGCTTTCCATTTTTTTCTGATTTTAACTTTCTATGCTTAGTAATTATTTTGACATCATCAAGTTATATGTCTATTAATGGGTTCTTATGGTTAATTTCCATTTTATAATCCCTATTTCATGAAGTCAATAAATTTTGTTTTAATTTTGTCTGTCACCTACTATTTATGAATTCTAATATGACATTTTTCCAAAGATAGTTTGTTCATTGATGAAATTTATGGAGACATGAAGGTTTTTATAGGTTTCATAATCCAAATGAAACTATATGGCACTTTTTTCCTTTTTAGCAATCCTATATTAACTAACAGTTTCTTTTCTACCTGTTATTGACATATAGTCATATAGAAAATTCTTTCAAGTATTACCACTGCCTAGCAATGGGTTTAATCTGATGTAAGAGCACAAAATATATTTGATTAATTAAAAAACTGAGAGGTTAAAATGGGAGACACATAATAATGAACTGGACATAATTATATTAAATTTAAAAAGTATTTGGAAAGCCTGACCCATGAAAACTACTGTTGTTTTAACACATCTTTGTTTTTATTTTATGTAGCATGTGCAATAAATTCCCACATATCAATGTCATTTTTTCAGCATATATATATACACACATACATATTATATATAGTGTATACATAATATATAATATATATGTATGTGTATATCTATACACACTATATATAATAGACACATAGTGGGTCCATGGTGATAATACAAAAGTTAATCGGAATTGATCTACCATATATCTTATCTCCCATAGTTTTCCTGATATCATAATAACCCCTGAATTCCAGCACTCTTAAAAGTTTAAATTTCATATTTCCCCCTGAGCTAGGTATTTATTTGTCATGAAGCTTACAGCCCATTCATCATTCTGTTTTCTAATTCTCAGTATCTGATTCAGTTATGAAAATGTATGCATCTTTTTGTGGTATAAGTCTGATTTTTACCTTGAATCCCCTTATGCCAAAATGTTGGGAATACATTCTTATTAGTTATTTTATGATAAGAAATTCAAGTGAAACCATGAATATTCATGACATAACTGAATTAATTATATGGTTTATTAGTGGTTTTCTGAGTGCAGAGACTTGAGATAATTACCTACAGAAGGTTAAATTTTGATAAATATAAGAAAGGATGAACAGATTTTGTGGTCTTGGGGGTCTCTCTTGAATATATCTTGTATGTGCACTTTTATTGGGCAGAGAGCAATGTGGAGGGGAAGGAAGGTGTAAGTTTACGAATTGATGCTTCATTCATATTTGAAATGAAAAAGTTGAATGATGATTTTTGGGATAATATCCATTTAAGGGACTTCTTATATATAAGTCCCTTAATATAGGAATATAACCTGGAGTCAGTGATAAACTTCCCTTAACTTCACAGAGTCTTTCCCATCTCACAGCAGTAAGAACAAGTCACAGTGGCCTTTAACTGAAATGAACGTTCCACAGGAGTTAGTATTTTATATTCTTTTTCATATCTGTGCCTCTTTAAAACCTAGCAATATATTAAGGTATATATTTTTAGGACAAATTAAAAATAGTAGGGATAATGGCTTATGTTACACTACAGAGTTCCAAAGGGAAAAACAATCTTTCTCCTGTGTGGATAAACCAATCCATATTGTATGTGTCCAAATTTGCCTCAGCATCTGCTGTGTCACACATTTTTGGACAGAGTTTGAATACTTTCCCATGTACAAAATTGCTTTCTAGTAAATCACCATGCTGAAAAGCTGGAACCCCTCTTGAGATAGACAACCTGCACATTGCATCAAGGCTCTCCTTTATCAAGATGCATGATTTGCAGGTTGCTCACTAAATGCTCTTTATAGAGATTATTGTCTTCATAGCTGCCAGTTGATTGTGCTGTTTCATTCTCAAGTATAATCGGGATGTCACAGCATTTGAAATTACTGTCAACTCTTTGTTAATCCTGTGGAGTCTGAAGCTGACATCTATCTAAAGCAATCTGGACATAATCATCTAATATTTTATGGAAACAGTACTCAAAAATTTATCATAGTTTATTTTTCAATAACTAGTAGATAAGAAAAAATTATGCCTGCCTCCCAGGCATATTATAGAAATAGATTGGTTGTAGAAAGGCACATTGATCTCAGAAGTGAATTAAATTTGTGTTTGTGAAATGATTTTAATGTCTGGACACCACTACCTTCCATAATTTTCAAAGTTCATAAACATTTGTAAATGTGCATAAGCTTCTATTGCATCCAGTATTTTTTTCTCATTCCATGCGGTTTGAAGGATATAGGAAATGTTATATAAATTGCAACCTTCCATGAACATGCCACAAAATATATTTTTATGATGATTATATTGAAATATATTTTTGTGAGCAAAAACTGGTAATGAAGTTGCAGCTTTATAAATGCAATGAAATCTTCACTGGAAAATATTTATACAAGCTTTATTGGTCTTACTTCCTCTGAAAAACATTAGGCAAAGAAGAGGTACTAAAATATATATTTCTCCTTTTCTTACTTATGTATATTCCTGATGTTTGCATGAGTCTTTTATTAAAGAAGATACAACTATTTCAAAGAGGAATAAATACTTAATATAGTAGAAATAAGTCAAATTTTAGAGCTGAAAAAATACTGGGGAAGGGGTTATTTTGCTCTTTCATTTTAAAAAAACAAAAATTGAAGTTGCTGTAACACTTCTTTATCTTTGAAAAGAGGGTCACTAAACCTTCAGAGAAGTTGTTTTACCTAAGACTGAATGAAAATGTTAAATTTCTATCTAAAGGGAACAGCAACGGTGGTTAGAGTGTTCAGGAAAACTGTGGTTGCAAAAAATATCACACAGAAAGAAAAAAGTAACATCTAATTAAATGGGTCAAACATACTTTAAACATACTGGGTCTCCCTGAAAAAATGCACTTATTTACATAAATCAGAAATTTCACACAATTTCTCAGGCTTTGTGGACTCCCATATATGATCCTCTGAATTCATTTTATTTACTTATCTTCCATTTTTTATTTCATGCAATACACACACTCAAACAAGAATTCATCTATTCTAATGGAACATGTTGTTTTGAAAAATTTTTTGATAATTGATTAATCTGATGAACAAAGAGTGGAAGGAAGCCTAGTAACTTGAAGAAGGTATAAGACATGATATATAAACATTAAAATATTCCTAACAAGAACATAAGCACAAGTAATAATATAGCCAATGGGACAAGAAGGGATCACACAACTACACAGGATAACTTTTCTTTTATGGTATTTAGCCGGTTTCCAAATCCATTTCTCTTTCTGGATAAACATTGCTTAAAACTCTCTTTATTGAAAACTATTCTACTTCTGTTGATAGTCACACCCTCTGTCATCTGTTGAATTTCTGCATAATATGTAGGTTGATCTTCAGGCTCTGTTGTCTGTCACTGTTCAGTTTTGCTAGCCTATTCCTAAACCACTCTGTGCCACTTACTCTAACTTTAAGAGACAGTAACTTGGTAGTGCATCTATTCTTTTCTTGGTCTTTTTCAAAGATGTCTCAGTTGTGTAGTTTTTCTTAGAAATGGATAACACTTTGTGAAATGCCACAAAAATCCCTGTTGTGATATTATTGGAAGTATTTTACTGATCCTTCCTATAAGATGTCCTATGAATAGCTGGGAAAATCAATATTGTGTAATATATTAAGTCATTTGAACATAGGATAGTTGTCCATTTTCTTCGATCTTCTATAATATCTTTGATTACAATTTCATTACTCATTGTAAAAAAATTCTTGCATATTATTTGCTAAATTTATTCCCAAATAAAATAAGGTTTTATTACTATTGTAAATTACATCACATAATCTGTTGTTAAAATATTTGTTGCTGATGTTCAGAAATAAAATTGCCTTTTAAATAATATCAGTGAGTTTCCAATATCTGTAGTTATTTATAATAAATTGCTACTTATCAGTTTATGTTCCGTATAATTATTGATAAAAAATAACGATGGTTTTATTTTCTTTTTTCCATTTTACCATGTATTTTTAAATTTTGTTTTCCTTTGGGGCCTTGTAATGCACTGCTGAAAAGTTGAATAAGAGGAGAGATAGAGGATATTATACTCCATTTAAAAGGAAATGCTTCTACAACTCACCCATTTACTATTGGTTGTTGTTTTTAATATGTTATGTTTTATAGGTACTGTTTTATATTTACATTTTTATTTATCAAAAGGAATTAATTTATACATTATCTTCTATGTGCGAGGAACTATTCTAGGTGCCTGAGGTACATTGATAGAATGACCCAAGTTCCTTGTTTCCATGAAACTTATATTTGAGGATTCTGGTTCACTAGTAATTTTTGGTTTTTTTTGCTTTGTTTTTCTAAAATATGAATACATATTACATTTTGTGAAAACCTTTCTCTCTAATGAGACCACTACATTTTTCTCCTTTAATCTGGAGTTAATAACATTTAAATATAATATTCAGGTGTCTTTGGATTCTAAGAGAATACAAATGTTGAATTTTAAAATACTTTGCTAAGTTCAATGCTGTAAGATTAACAAAATGACACAATATACCCGATAGTCTCAGATAGCTGTTTTGATGTCATTTCAAAGCAAGGCCACAGCTATGGTACATATGATAATAGTTTTATGCTCAGGGCTAGGTGTGTGTGTATGTGATTCCTGTAGAATGGCAAATCCAAGACTTCCAGAACTATATGAAAGTTTTTAGAAATATCCTTGTTTATTAAAACCAATATTTTGGCCAAATCAAAACATTGAGGTATTAAACTGGGAAAATTTAAAAATACACAGACTTCTATAATCTTGCTTCTCAAAAATAGGATTTGATACCACTTCTCCAGCACATCATTCCTCTGTCTGTACTTTCCTCTTCTTTGCTATAATACAGTATGACTTGGTAATCATTAATTATATTTTGAAATAAATCAAAATGTACCTAATGAACTTGGTGATAAGTAAAATTATAGACATCATGATTTTGACTGTACAAAATATTTTAATTCAAATAAGTTAAAGAAAAACCCCTGAACCATTCATACTGTTAGAAATCAGTATTATCTCAATAAAATACATTACAATAATATGTAATTTAAATTACTGTATTTTGGAAATACTTTATCAGTCAGTTGTCAGAAATATCATAGAAAGACTCAAATACCAGATAGAAATTATACAGTTTTGCTTATGATTATTCCAGTTTGAAAACACCAGATTGGCATAAATGAAAAATAAATAAATTCTAAAGGAAAAGGAAAGGAAATTATTTACAGAGTTACAAGAGATTCAGTTTACTATATTCACAGTAATTGATATGGTGTGCATTTTATCATCTTGTTGAGAAAGTAATTATACCCAATTTATATGTGTTGAGTGAAATGTGAATTTCTTTAGTACAATCTATTATCAACAAAAATATTATTTTCTTTCTCTTTCAAGCATTATAATCGTTAGGTAGATGACAAGTGATACACTTTCTGTATGACCTGTGGAGTTTTTCTGTGTATTGTGCAAAAAGGAAATAAAAAGCTAGTTTTGGAAGTCTCAGAACTGATAACAACCAGAAAACTAGACACACCCTATTTGATGAAAAGAGCATTAGGTATTATTTTAATTTAATTTTATTATTAATATTATCCATGTAAGATGTATCCTCAAATCATTCTTTAGAGAGTTTACAATGAAGTCATGAGTCAGAGTCCTAGTACAGCATATATTGAACAACAGGAATGATGGATAATGTTTAGAAAATCTCAAGATAGTTGTTTTGATTTCACGCTTATGTCACAGCCCTTGGGAAGAGTCTTTAAAAGTCTCGGAGGTGTCATGATGCAAGTGAAATAAACTCCCACGCTTTAAAATGTTGTGAATGAAATCTTTAGTCAGGTTGCTTCTCTAAGAAAAATCAATGAGCTCTTTTAATAATGTGGGTCAGGCTATTTCAACAATAAGGTTTGGAAAAAAAAAATTACCTGCAGGAAAGTTTTTTCCTCTTTCATTTTTTCTTTTCTATTCTGAAAACGTTTGAAATAACATATACAGACTCTTGAAAGATCAGTGAGCACCTTCTCCATATCCAATATCCGTTCTTTGAACTAGGAAATGAAAACAAGTCAACAAGGCAACACAATTTATTTGTGAAAAGAAGCGAAGATTATGTTTCATATAATCAGATTACATACAAATCGTGAGCCAATTGGCTCATTGAATAACCAATGCTATTTTTTAGCAACTGAGAATGTGACTTCATTTTATGAATGCAGCATGAGTTTTATTCCTCACATAGAAATTACTTTTTCAACAGGAGAAATTATCATTTGGGGCCTAAGTCAAGGATGAATCATGATATCTCTATAATTCCATTTAGTGAAACCAGTTGCTTTTTTGAAATCCATGTTACAATTAATTCCATGAAACTAATTCCATGGGCCACTGCCCTCATTGAAAATGTGATCTAGAGAAAGAAACATGTAAACAATTACAACAAGATTATTTTTGAGGAATAGAGATCACTCCATGAAAGGTGAACATTGTGAAGACAGAATTAGAAACAGTATAAAGGAATAACTTCATAAGTAATTCACTCAAGGGGAAAATTAAGATGAGGAGCGCTAAAAGTATTCTAGAGGACTTTGTAGTTTGAGCCCAAACATACCTAGATAAATTCAGATCAAATGCCAAAATATTTATTTTTAAATAGCTTGATGTTTGACTATTTCATTAGATTGATAAACTCTATGATACAATAGGTTGAGAAAATATATTTACAGCCATATCCTCAGAAACAATCTGATAGATATTTGACAAATAAATATCAAATAAAAGAAGGAATCTCAAGTATCTGATATTTAACAGAAAAATTGCTGATTAAAAAATGATCAACAAAAACATAATTAGCAAAGAAATTTGTGATTATTTTATTTTCAAGTAATGTATATAGTGTATCATTTTAAACAAAAATCAGTAAATCTTCATAGTATAGTAATTTATATAGGAGAAGTTGATAACAACTCATAAAAATAGTAGCTTCACAAAGTCGCCTTCTCTAGCATATGATGATGATAATTAAATTAATTTTTACTGATTTGTTTTAAAAATAATTTTGTAAAGTCAAAATTTGAGTGTCTAAATTTATTTAGTAGTCAAATTCATTTGTCCACTTAGCAATCTAATCATAGTAGCTTACATTTTTGGAATATTTGAGGTTTTTAGAGTTGTTCTACGAATTTTGTCTCATCTTGATCTAACAACTATAAAAAAAGTGGTGGTAATGTGATTTTCAAATAATAAGTGAAACAACTGAGATAAAGATGACTTAATTAAATTATCTATAATAATAGTGCTATATGACTGAACTAGGAATTGAACAAAAAATGGTAAACTGTACCTTGGATTATTAGACTAGATAATCTCCTTATTAAAATAAACGAGGAAGGGAAAGAAAGGAAGAAACAGAGAGGAAGGAGGGAAAATAGAGAAGAATTGTGTTAAGTGATTTTCTTTTTTTAAAAAGATTTATTTATGTATACAAGAGCTGGGGTACAAGATAGAGTTGCAGGAGGTAAGAGGATTCACCTGAGCCAGAGTGGGGAGCAGAACAGGCAGAACGACAGAAATACATGCTGAAGGGAGCAATGGGCAAGGTAGGACAGGTCTGCTGCGCTGTGTGGGTCCCCTACCTGGCTGGAGATTGAACTCGTGCTATGGATGCTTCACAGTGCAGTGCTCAACCTGGTGCACCACCAGGGAGTCCCTAAGTGATTTTCCAAAACTCACATAGTTTATAAGCAATGAAACTGTCAGAGAATTTGATCCAGAATATGTCCTCCTAACCTATGTTATTTCGTTATATAATGTTAATGCAAATACTGGATAAAAGTAAAAACAGAAAAAAACTTTCAAGTTAGGTTATATGAAGACTCAAAGTTAAAATAATATGTAATCACCTGATAGAAGAATTTGATTTTTCCTGTGTTACACCAAAAAGTATATTAGAAGTAATGAAATCACACTAAAAATAAGAGAATAGAATTCTTTAAGAATCAGAGACTCCCTTCTTAGATTAGATTCTTTAAGAATCTAAGACTTTCAAAACAGCTACCAGACCAGTAAGTGTAATAATGAGAAAACAAAGAATGCTTATGGTTATAGGCCAACATGCATTTTTAGATACTAACAGTGATAACTCAGACAGACACAGAGTTCTATGACTGTGAATACTAGCACATTAGCTAATGTTTCATTTTCTACTGATTCCTTTTATGGCTCTTGAAATATTGGTTTTCCTCAAGAAATAACACTTGAGTTGCTAGCATTATGGTAGACATCAAACACTGCATTTTTGTCAAATATTAAGTACAAGAAATATTGTGTTTATGTGTTCTGCTTTTTAGTCAATAATGAAAGCCATAAAAATGATTAAACCTTAGGAAAAACAGAGTCCCCACTGAAAAACAACATATATCTAAGATGTGAGAAAACTGAGGAGAAGCATGAGGAAAGCATTAAATATTAAAAATGAAAAAAAACTCATAAAGAAATGCTAAAATATCTCCTTGTTCTATCTATCCACCACTTCCTCTTAGTCACCAGCAATTCAGGTTGTAGCTGAGTTTAGAAACAAGGATCTAGTATCTAAAAGGCTGACAGATATCTGTTAAGGGGTAAATTTGAAGTACATTGTCAGGAACCCCAATAGTTGCTACCAAGAAAATGGTTCATTAGAGATTTATAGTAAAATAAAATTATATATGCTTTGCAACCATAATAAAATTATATATGAGGTCACAAGTGTTAACTTTATGGGTAACTCTAATTCCTCAGGATCCTATCTCTAATGGAGACAGACTAAATTTCTGTGTGTTTTTTTAAATTGGGGTCAAGATGTTTGTGGTGTCTGAAACTGCGGATTTGGAGACACATGGGATATGGCATTAATTCATATATCCTCTGAGTTTTACCCCATTTAACTTCTTCACGTGTGGACATTATACCCTGTGTCACTGACAGAATCCTCAGTAATGAGAACGCCAACAGGATCCAGCCACCTCCCAAGGGTAACAAATGTGATGAAAAGCAATGTGGGTATGGGTAATTCAGCTGGCCCTCTGCCTAGCGGGCTGTGCAGACTTCACATAGCCAATTGATTACACCAATGTATTCCCTGTATTTTATGATTGAAAGTTTGAAGACCTCTTGAGATATTAAGAGAAACTTGGGGAGGAGAGAGAGAGAGAGAGAGAGAGAGAGAGAGAGATTGAGAGAACTGTGTTTAGTGTTTCTTAAGTAAAAAGGAAGTTTATATTGCTCTATTGATCAACACCAATTGCAGTTTTTGTATATTTTTAAGACATTAAAACTTCTAGCACCAGGCAAAGAGGTTATTTGATGGCTTTTCTTATGAGGGTTAAAAAGGAAAAGCTGCAGGATGATTTTGAATTAATGCTTAAATAAAAGAATAATGTGCTAATCCAATTGCAAAATATTGCGATCTCATGCTATGCAACATATATCTCTCCACACATTACAGTGACCATCCCGTTATGCTCTGAGTAACCTTGATCCTTGAACACTATGCATTTGAACAATGCATGTCTGTTTTTACAGTTTTTTAAAAAAGATTTATTTATTTGCTTGTAGAAGAACTGGGATATAACCAGAGGTGCAGGGGTTTAGAGGATTCAACAGAAAGAGTGGGGAGAGCTACTGAAATATACTGCTAACTGGAACAGCGGGTGAGACAGGAGAGGTCCACTGCACCCTATGTGAGTTAGCTCCCTGCCTGGGATTGAATTCAGGTCACAGTGTTGGTAGTGCTAAGACAACCTGTAGGCTACCAGGGAGGCCATCTGCTTTTGAACAGTTTTCTTGGAGGTTATGGGCACAGAGGCAGTCTCCAAGGTAAGCTTTTTGATTCAGTGGATGAGGAACTGCAGATACAGCCGGCAGACTGTAAGTTATACCTGGAGTTTTGACTGTGCAGGTATTAGCACACCTAAAATCCCCTAGCTTAAGGGTCAGCTGTCCTCTGATAAACAGCACCCTAAATTATAAGAATGTTTTTGCAAATTTAAAACACACTAGGAGATTAATCAGTAAGGAAATGATTTGTTAAGATATAGTGTCTTGTAATGAGATGCAGTGGAGGAATTTGAAGAACTCTTGCTTGAAATCATGCAGTGATTTCTACCAGTGAATTTCCATTTGTGTTGTTTCAGATGGGAAAAGCCATGTCAGTAAGCAGACTGCTACAAAATAAGGAAGTTCTGATTCAAAATAAAGAACTAAATATTATAACTCCTTGAAAATAAGAGTCACTAGAAGCTGAAATTTAGTGACAACTTGTTGGATGCAACTATATGGCCTGTGGGTTTTGGTCTGAGCTAGTTTTCCTGTTTAACTCCAGTTTGTGCTGCTTTTTCTGAGGAATGTTTGATGACAACGTAACTGAAATTAACATAGCTAAATCTACTTAAAGTACAGCTGGGGAAAATATATATATTATATATATTGCATTTATTTTTCAATAAGTCAACACAAAGTTAAAAAAATTCTATGATAGCTGTGTTAAAAAATAGCACTATATGGAGACAAAGGCCTTTTATTTTCATGAAATAAGGAAGTAAATTTGATTCTTTATAAGCCTCATAGATTTGCAGAAGTCTACAAAGTGCTTTTGACAAACAATGTTAGCATTGGCTCAATTCATACAAGAGGAACATGAAGAAAATTGCATGAGAACAAAAATCAGAGTTTTTATGTAGAAAAAATAAAAAGAACCACTCAACTTGTTTCAACAGTTTTTTGAACTATAGGAGTTAAATTTGAATTTTGAGGGCCCTGAACTGTCATGTAGATATTAGGCCATATTCATAAAGATGAAGAGATTTTGTGAAGGCTGCTGAATTTGGTGGTTGCTTATTCATCAGATACTGAGCAATAATTGCCAGCATGGCTCACTTCCTGCCGCCTTGTCAGGTGAAAATAATTGTTCAGTGAGTGATCAGAACAATTAGATAATCAAAGGAAATTAGTTCAAACTGCAGTGCCATCACAATCCTACAGAATATATTAGGGTAAATTAATTAAGTCACTTTAACTTCCATTTCTTACTTTGGAAAATGCAGATAGTAATAGTGCCTCACTAAAATGAATTGTAAATAGTAAATAAGACAATTTAAAAGACACACAGTGTTTATTGCTTTATTATTAATGCAACTTTTCTGAATTATGTAAATTTACATACATTATGATGGACTATGACAAAATTTCCTCTTGGTCTCATTTAAATGTCTAACATAACTATAAATATCTAAGTGACTCCAATAATAGGAGAACATGGATAAAACTTGATACCTCGATACATAAATAATCCTTAAGTTTAGACATTTTAGACCTTTCTCACTCTTTTGAACTAATAAACCAAGTTCATAACCATTTGATAAATATTTATTGAATGAACATGAAATGAAGGGATTCATTGTCTTTGCAGTTATATTCTAAAAATAAATAAAATATATAACTCATTTTAGTATTCAGAGAGCCCCATTATAAATTTTTAGGCCATGATAATATTCAATGCCATTTGAGGTTCTAATCAGTGTTCACTAGCAAGGATGTTCTGATGTGTATGTATTGCTTCATTGTGTTTTCACTGTGAAATATACTTTTATTAATTTGTGCTTAAATAGCACTGCTGAAATATCACTGACTTAAAACAATGTAATTCATTTCTCTTCCCCAGATTGGTGGACCAGCTGCCGGAGTTCTGCTCCAGGCTGCTAGTTTGGCCCAGGTCTGTTTGCATACCCTCAGCAACCCAGGCAGAGAAGGCAGGTGCTGTGTGCATTATGTTTTTCTTAGAGCAGACAAGAGTGGCCAAGAGACTAAGCAGTGTCACCTGAGTGCCCAGCCATGGTATATGCCATGCAAGTTTCTCTTGCATGCCCACTCAAGTTTCTCTTGCTCAGAGCAAGTCAAGAGGCCAAGAGGTGGGAAAGTAATTCCCCATATGGAGGACAGGGACAGATAAACATTTGCATTTCAACAATATCATCTATCACTCTGAACTCTGTCATCCCAATGACGCAATATTTCACACATTTTGTAAAGAGGCTTCTAAAAGAAAAAAAAAATCTTAATATGAAGCTATTTTGATATTGGGACTTATTCAAGTTGTGTTTTATGTGTCTTGTTATAATTGGTATGCAGTGGGAAGAAAGTAACAACATAAAATTAATCTAGAAATATTATAAGGTAAAATTTATGCTTCTTTTCTTCCAGAGCCAAGACTCATTTGACATGGAAATTGTAACATAACCCTTCATTTTTCAAAGTTAATTTTTTAAATGTAGTTTAAATGGCAGTAAGAGATTTTGAGCATTAATATTGATGCTTAGCAGTACTTAGAATGAAAATGTTTTGGGTAGTGGATTTGCATGAAGCTAAGAATATTAATTAAGAAGTTAATAGCCAGCTGTGTTATAGCATGTCTCCTCAAACCAACATGATGACATGTCACCAACTAGGTGACATTTGTACAAAAATAATAATTAGAATCTAAGAAATAACAAGTAGAAATAAAAATATACTGAAATAAAACATTTGTTCAATATCTTTCAGTTTTTAATATATAATATATACATATTTATTTTTTTAATTATTTACGCATACAAGAGCTGGGGTACAGGCCAGAGGCGTAGGGGGTAAAAGGATTCACCAGAGACAGAGTGGGGAGCAGAACAGGCAGATGGAATGAAACACACTGCTGAGGGAAGTATCAGGTGATGCAGGAGAGGTCTACTGTGCCATGTGGCTTATCTCCTTGACCAGGGATTGAACTCATGCTGCAATGGCTGCCAATAACTTGATAGTGCTGAGACTTAACCCTGTGTACCACCAGGAGGTCCAAATATATGAAAATATATTAAATTTTGGACTATCTAGATTTTCAATCTGTACATTAAATAGTATTAATGTGTCCTAAATATATAGATTAAATACAGCTTATACTAGTGCCATTTCTTATGTTATCCATTTATACATCTAAATATACACCTAATTGATATACATTTAGCAGTTTGACATAAAATAATTTATTTTAAATTCCATTGAATATACATTTATTTTCAATATATACTTTATTAATTTGTATACAAATATATATCAAGAGAATAAGAGAGAGGAAGAATGAGATAGAGAGAAAACATGTGCTGTCTATATTCAGACTGAATGAATGACTGAATGTTTTTTGAGGAAATACATAATGTTTAATTACCTTTTAAATTAGAAAGGACTCACAGAAATTTATTTTACAAATTATCAATTTTTACTTTTATCTATTGCCTATCAAAGATAGCAAGATCTTTTATCATTGAAGAAGAAACTTGTATCTCTTTATAATTTGCAAATATATTAACGTGCAATAGTATTGTATTACATTTATACATAATTAAACATAAATGATTATATAATGAATATTTAGGATTAGAGAACATAGATTCACTATCCATTTCCATTAGTAATTCTAGATTATGGACAAATCATTTTTCTTTATTTCTTTTAGAGATATAAAGATTTCCTTGTCTATAAAATGTTTAATTAAAGTTTACCTATATCTCACAGTGCCAAGTTTAAAATCACCCCATATTTATAAAAGTGGAGTAGTGATCATAGTTTTTTATACAGCTTTAAATATATTATTTCATCATAAGCAGGTGACTATAAAAATTCAATAGTTAAACACTATTCATTTGATTTTGGCCAAAGTTATGAAAATTCAAGCCAATGTCTTATTTGAAAACATGATCATTAATGGTTTATTATATTGGTAATGCAGATATAAGTGTCTTCATTTACAGAGTAATTTATTAATAAAAATTAAAAATGAGAGGGGGGATGAGAAAGAGAGGTAATGAAATAAACCATTAAATGAATATTTCAAAGTCTAATCTGTCACAACTCTGAAAGTTTACTTCAAAATTGGATTTAATGATTTTTAGAATTTCCTCTAATTTCATCTTTTGTCTTAATATTTGATGTGTTGAAATAGAAGTTGGGCAAAGTTAATGATCTTGGGATCTAAATATATAAGATGAGATTGTCAAATATAGCATTGCCTTTGGTAGAACTGAACAAATCCTTCCTAAATTCTGATTGACATTTAAGAGATGGGAGTACATTCAGGTTACTACAGTTATGTTGTATAAATGGAAATAGGATGGATGTAAAAATACAATCATGGTGGAGTTTGACATCAAGGCCATGCCTACAAAAACAAAAATAATTGAATGTGCTGCTATTTTTTTCCCATTTTAATAGTTTATTTGATTTTCTGCAATAAGATTTATTTAATAATCAAGTAAAACAATATCTTTACTTAATATATGAACTGATAGAACTGACAACTTGCTTTGATTTAAAAATGCCCAGCTAAGATTATATAACTCTTGATGGTTTGAGAGCATTTAATACACTTTTTTCCTCCAGTATTTGTTGCATGACCTTGTTTTAAGTTCTGCTCCAAGTTGATTAGTGTTAGCTAAAGAAGTCAACAGTGTTGGCATAACCATTTGATTAGGGGCAGTCCTAACACTGAAAATATAAGAAAACATGGAAAGTGTAAGTCAAAATTACTATAAAGGGATAGTTGAATGTATTGTATGAATAAAAGGGGGGAAGAACACACATAAGATTAAATTTTAAAAATGCAATGTAATTACCAAATATAACAGTTAAATATTAGTAAACTCTAAATATTAGTAAATCAGTAAATACTAATTAAAATTCATTAAAGGCAAATTGGTAAATATGTATTTTGACAAATTATTATGAGACACAGTATTACAGACTGGGGGAGATTGACCCTATCCATGAAACTTCTCTTCTGGGGAAGACTGAGATCTATCAAATCATAAAGACTAACAATAAATCAAAATAACTTCTTTAAAGGAAAGAAATAGAACTCTGTGAGACCAAATAATGAAGATCCTACATTGAGACTGGTGAACGAAAATGAGTTTCAAATGAATGGGTAGCAATGTATCAGACAAAAATTTGAAGAGAGGGTAAGATAAAAATAAACTTCCTCTATAGCAATGAGAATAGAGTACAGCCCCATCTTTCACAAGAGCTACCTACTTAGAACGGTAACACTTGTGTATGATCAAGGGCTATAGGTGCATTTTTTAAAAATTATTAAGGTTGTATTTTTTATTCATAGAGTCCTGTTTATACAACAGGACTATATACTACTATATATATATATATATACACACTATGCATATAGTATATATACACTACATATAGTACAATATATAATGCATAATACTATATAATATAGGATACTCTATATATGTTTTAGAGTTGTTTTTTTGTGCACTTAAGAGCTAGGGTACACACCAGAGTCGCCGGAGATGAGAGGAGTCATCAGAGACAGACCCAGGATCAGAACAGGCAAATCTACTGAAATACACTGCTTAGGGGAGCAGCAGGAGAGGCAGGAGAGTTCTACTGCACCATGTGGGTCCCTTCCTTGGCTGGGATGGAACTTGCGCTGCCTTGCAGTGGATGCTTCACAGTGTGGCACTCAACTCCCTGTGACACCAGGGAGGCTCTGATACTATATATTTCATGTTTACTTTATAGACAGATTTGGTACTGTGCATGATAAACAATGCAAATAATTTTTAAAGGCAATTGTGGATATTTTTGTTTGTAGTTAATCTATTTCCAAACTTAGTTACTTAAAAAATACCTATGTAAGCACTGTGATGCCTAGCAATAATATTATATATTTTATAGGAAAGCCTGTATTTTATTTTTAATTAATTAATTGATTGATTTTAAAATATTTTATTTATTTATGCATACAAGAGCAGGATACAGGCCAGAGGTGAGGGGGGTGTGAGAGCATTACACCAGAGACAGAGTGGGGAGCAGAACAAGCAGGTTGACTGAACCACACTGCTGAGGGGAGCAGTGGGCGAGGCAGGAAAGGTCTGCTGTGCCATGTGGGGCCCCTCCCTGGTCTGGGATGGAACTTGCACTGCAGTGGCTGTGGAAGTTTCACAATGTGATGCTCAACCCCTTGCACCTCCAGGGAGTCCCCAACCTCTATTTTTAATAAGAAAGCTAATATGTGATTTGTTTAGGTTTCTTCTTAATTCAGAAAACAATTTGTTTAGATATATCACTAGTTTTACGTCACTTAGTTTTCTTTTATATTTTGGGGTAAATGTCGATTTTCACTGGCATTTCACCACAGTGAAGTGGTGAGAAAAAAAATTCCTTTGTACGTTCTCTATGCACGTTGTAGAAAGACAGTATTGGTTACTAATTTGCTCAAATATCTCTTGTTTTTATTGTCAGATTATCCTTTCCCAAGCAGTTGATATCAAATTTGCTCATATCGTTGTTTGGTCAATAGATTGTGTGAAAAAGCAGCGTGTGGCTCTGGTAATACCTTTTAATAGTTATTGTGCTTTCATTCATTTCTTTTTACTATTGGTTAAAATAAAAGCCTGACCCAAAGAGAGGCTGTTTTTAGAGCTCTGGTCCCAGTATAAAAGAGACACATAAAGCAAGACTTTAGTAAACTACTGGTGCAAACATGTCCCATAATTTATTATTATAAACTACTTAGCTTTGAGGATTGTATGTTACCACAGCCCACTTTAGTTGAAGAGAGTTGATATAGAAGCACAGTTCCCTTATGTCTTTCTGTGATACTTAAAATAATTTTTACTTCATCTTTATACCAGACATCAGTAATCAGCAAGTTTTAGAAACATTTCAAATTTTAAATAAGGTCTGATCCAGAGAGTGTTAAAGGGATTCCTGAACTTATCTCCTCCTATGGACACATAGAATCTACAGTTGTAAAAGGAACAATTCCCTCTGAAATAAATCCAGAAATTGCCTAAGAAGATGTATACATTAAATAGATGAAGAAATATCCACATTAAAATGCTTCTTGACAAAACCTCAGTAATGTTTACTATAGTTATTCTTAATCCCTCTATTTGTTTATATACTTTCCCAAAGGAACAAAAAATCATAATATCTTTTCTGTGTATATTCTTATTTTTCCTATTTTTATTTGGCTTCTCTGGTTCCCCTTTCCAGATTTTCATATAATTACTAAGGATCCCTTTTGAATAAATGTGTTTTAACCATTTCCTGTTGAAATATTTCAGTTGTGAGATGTAGTCATCATGTCTCCCTCTGTTTTGTTTGATACCTTTTAAAAACTCAATCCAAATTAATGGAAGCCTCAAGTTTACCAAAGTATTGGTGAAAGAAAATCAGGAATTTGGAAGATATTTGATGAAACGTTATTAGTCCTTATCATCGTACTCTAATTCTTTCTAAAATTTTCTAAATAACCACATAACATACAAAAAGACTTTAAATGAAAGATAGTAAAACTAACGATTATGTGTGAGTTAGAATAGACTTGCATTCTATGGGATTTTTGTAGTAGATGAGAAATTTCTTACATCTAGAGTTCACTGCATACAATCATAAATTTGTATTTTTAGAATTTTAAAATTTTTAAAATTAGAATCTTAAAAGGACATGGGATAATTTGGATCAATATTTACACATGTATCAACTGAGTCACAGAGATATTAAAGGATTTTGTCAAAATCACCCAGCTATATTTTATAGGTGGTATGTATAATATGGATAATATAAATATATAATTTCCAGTGTAAATGATTACTTATGACTTAATAGAAAATAGATTAGCCATTTCCATTTAGATTTTTATCACTTCTGATATGATTACTTTTCATAAATTCTAATAAAATTCTGCCTTCATTTTTGAACTCGCCAAGTAATGTTATATTTCACTTCCTTCAAGTTTTTACTTATAAGAAATAGCTCAGAAATATGATACATTTGTGTATTTGTCAAACAAATATCGCAACTTCAGATAATTCCATTAAGGTGAAATCAAATATAAAAGGAGCTATTGTGCAGAAGATAAAATAGTATCTTTGCTCTCTGTTTGTTTGTCTTTTTTATAAACTAGAGTATTTATTGTGAATTATTGAGTCACATAGATATAGTCATAAAGAAATTTCATACATTTTCAATTTTGTTTCCATTCTTGAGTTTTGCTTCATAGACAACATGATATAAATTTCATAATTTTTTGAAAAGGGATATTCATGTTTACTAATTTTCTTCTCTCCCATCCAACATAAAATTGTCTCCTGGCTTGAAAGCTCAATTAAAAGAACCCTGCTATGACTGTTAAGAAACTCAAGTTTAATTCCATCTGTATGAATCTGGAAAAACAACTTAACCTCTGAATCTGTTTCCTCAGTACACCAAAACATTTTATTTTCTATTAGAGCCTCCTGAAATGTTCATAGCTAATAAAAGCACTTTAAAAATGTAAGATTATCAGTATATATTCAAATTTAGTCTCTGCCTATCACTCTTGATAGACATTTTTAGAAGATGCAATTAATAACTACTTTCACTCCTTAACTAAATTTAAAATTATATAGCCAACATATCTAAAGTATTAATCTGCCTTCACCTTGGGTAAGTTTTGTGAATAAAGCTGCTTATACTACCTTAAGGACAAATACTTTAAAATTAGACAACAGGGAATTAAAAAATAAAATTGTATCACACTCAGATTTGAAACTTTAGGCAACTGGTGGAAGTTAAAGTGCTATGTGAAGCCATTAGTCACTTTCTGGGTAGGTCATTTTAAAAGCGAAATCTCCACTAGATGACAAGAACTAAGACGTGAGAAGCAACCATCACAATCATTTCATCTCCCTAGGTCCCATTTTAATTCTATTTATTATGTCACTTACTTAATATCATTTTGAACACACTTTAAATGCAATACTTTGTGCATGTGAGAGCTAAACATGAAAGTAGAGAAGTAGTCTAATAATGAGAAGCCCTTGTAGCCTGTAGGTGTCCTGTTTTATTAGTAGTTCCTCTTCTTTCTTCAATTCTCAGTCTTTTCTGACCACCCACCTTGTAAATTGTTCCCCATCCTTTTACTGTTTGTTTTCATTTCAATAATTAGTAATTTTGGTTGTTTTCTTGTGTTTGTATGTGCAATATTCAGTGTTCTCAATACATCGTAAGTATCATGACTGAAGAGTCCCTGTTGGTTGATTATCTTAAACTTAGTTTATAAGAAAGTATGTGTAACATGTAAGCATATACATACACATGTGTAAGAAATATATATATATGATAAAAAAAGAATGGTCCTTACAAATTTTGAAAATTTTAGGCATGATTCATTATTCACTAAAGACCTGACCACTTAGAAGGCATTTAGAATAGCGAATAAAATTAAAAAAAAAAACCTCTCCCTTATTATATTTATTGCATTAGAGAAAAAATTCCACAATGATAAGCAACAAGTAAATATTAGGTTGTCAGAAAAGTCATGACATATTTTTCTATGTTTTTCACTAAAAAATGCATCATGACTTTTCTGACAACCCAATATTTATAGAATATTAGAAAGGAATAAGTGATTAAAGAAAATAAACTCATATAGTGGGACTTAGAAACTTGGGTCAGGTTATGGTATTCAAAGAGAAGTGCATTCATTCTTTTGCTTTGAAATTCGTAAATTGATGGCTTCATTTTCTACTTTTGCATTTCTGAAAAATGCGATATTTGAGGATATACTCTGAGATGCTTACAACTCTAATATTCTAAGACTCTGTTTCTAAGCTTAACAACTTTCACAAAGAGGTTAAACCGGAGCTATGACTGATACAATCTAGGGATACAAACGGGGCTTAAGATTAAATAAAAAACATGAGGCTTTGGTAATGTATAAACAAAACTTATTTATTATTTGAATTTTAGTAACTATCCACAATCTTTTCACATATGAGTTGAGCTGTTAAATAAGTCATAGGATTTCTGAAGTGATTAAAAATAATACAATGAAAGGCCTCCCTGAAGGCACAGTGGGTTGAACTCTGCACTGTGAAGCATCCACTGCACAGCAGTACAGACTCAATCCCGGGTAAGGGAGGGGACCCATATGGTGCAGCAGACCTCTCCTGCCTCACCCGCTGCTCCCCTTAGTGTATTTCAGTCAGTTTGCCTGTTCTGCTCCACACTCTGTCTCTGGTGAATGCTCTCACCTCCCATAACTCTGGCCTGTACCCTAGCTTTGTCTATGCATAAATAAATAAATAAAACTTAAAAAAATAATACAATGGTAAGCACAACCATTATTTTACAATAGGATAGGAATAAATAGTACATTTTATAATGTTAGGTAATATGATATTGTTATATGTATGTTATATAATGCCAGCTTTGCTTCATTTTCTAGAATACAAACTTGTGAAGGAAACAATGTTGGATAATCATAGTCTGATTTTAAGATCCTGAATGTGCATGTCTTTCTATACTTTTCTAGGTGATTCTTAAAACTAAAGCTTAATTACTTAACAATTTCAGATATGAAAAATAGCTCTTTGAAACTGATTTTTATGTATGCATCAAAGAAATACAAGATGGAACATATAAATAAAAACAACTCAGAGAAACAAGGTTTAAGACCTGACATTTCTAAGAAGCAGGTTTCTTCTATCCTCGGGGAGATAAACAAAACTATTGAAAACCCCATTAGGTATATTTATAGTCCAGGTTTAATGTCCAGGACGTAAACTAAGATACCAGACTGCCACTTACCAACTTTGGGATGGAAGAAAATAGCTTCTTAGTGTGAACATATTCATTCTTCTCTCATCAATATTCCAAAGACATGACATCTTAATCTTTTATACAGTACATGGGGAGCCTGCTTTTAGATTACTTTCCATGAGAAATTTTATTTTATTTTTTTTGGTATAACGTCTAGGGAAAATTTACTAACCTATTTTTTTCTGTTATACTTATTTATTCTTGGGTATGGGGAGAGGCAGTTAGGGGAACTGTATTCAGAACTTTTCATGGTTCCTCAAGTGGAAAAGAAAACTGTGAAACAATCCAGGAGAAAATGTACTAATAAGCTGGTCCAGGAAGAACAATTATAACAATAGAAAGTATATGGATGTCAAACAATGCCTGGTAATAGTTTCAAATAATTGTTGCAGTTATAAGATATCTGAAAGAGACTTTTCCATTCTAGACTTACTGAGTCAAATGAGTTATGGATCAAATGTGCTCCTCCAAAATTCATATGAATTTGAATCCCCAATGTAGCCATAATGGGAAAAAGGAGGTGATTAAGATTAAATGAAATGTTGAGGGTGATGCTTGATCCAATAGAAGTGTCTTTCTAGAAGACACCAGGCAGTCCCAACTTTCTGTCTCTGTTCCTCTCTTCCTCCTCCTTCCACTCTCTTGCTTCATCCCCCTCCTGTTTTCTTCTCCCTCTCTCCCCATGCAGACTAAAGATAAAGCCATGTCAGCACAGTGAGATGGTGAGTAACAATAAGCCAAGGGCAGAGGCCTCTGCAAAAAACCTACCTTGCCTGTGTCTTAACGCTGCACTTCCAACTTTTAGAACTGTGAGGACTAGATTTCTGTTATTTAAGCTACCCAGTCTGGGAAGATCTATACAGCATGTAGGAGAAACAATTTCATTTCTACTTAAGTAAATCTTTTGAACTTTCCAGTTAATATTCTAAGGTAGAATTGACTAATTTCAGGGAAACTGAGTCTACAATATTTAGAGGTTAAAAAAACAACAACAGAGGAATTCAGAATACAAATCTGAAATTAACTATGTAGTCAGATTAGGTAAAATTGTATACTTTTGTTCCAAACTTGGATGAAATTCTCTGATTATGTGCACTGAATTGCCAATATTGACTAGAGGATATATTTATAAAATAAATATTAGTTACTGTATTTACATACTTTCAAAATGTGAGAATAGTTGAAAAAAAACAGTAAAGAAGACTAAGAATAAACAATGAATTGCAATGTTAGGGAAAGAATCACTATTGAAAGAGATTAAGAAATGACACTGAAATATGAAAAGAAATTACGAAATATTTTGGTGTTTGAGGAAGGATTTTTTTATTTCCATGAAGTTATTAATTAATTAACTTTATAATAGTGACTAGGGAAAATATCACTAATTTTATTTTGTGGTCTCATGTGTATTATGTCTATTTCTTTCCATTTTTTAAACATGAGGGTCCCCTGTATCTATTTAAAGTCATTCTCCAAGAGGGGCCTCCCTGGTGGCACAACGGGTTAAGCACAACACTATGAAGCAAACCGTAGCCACTGCAGCAGGAGTTCCATTCATGCAGCCAGCCAGGGAGGGGACCCACATGGTGCAGCAGACCTCTCCTGCCTCACCTGCTGCTCCCTTCAGCAGTGTGCTTCAGTCATTCTGCCTGTTCTGTTGCCCACTCTGGTGAATCCTCTCACCCCCTTGTCCCTCTGGCCTGCACCCCAGTTCTTATATGGATGAATAAATAAATCTTTAAAAAAAGTCACTCTCCAAGAAAAGGATCCAAACCCATGTATATTGAAACAGATTATGACCACTGAAAACAAGTCAGTAATGGTTTAAAAGTATCTGTAATAATCACTTAAGCAAAATAGACACATTAAAAAAAATCTCTTGATGATCGATACTATGTGACTGTCTTGGACATGTCCATGCTAAACTTTAAAAAGGTTTTCCAAAATCAGTAGCATTTCAACAATTCTTTCTTTACCATAAAAACTTCTTTTTCTCCTGCACTAACTCCTTGCAATAATTATCTTTAAGCTGAATTAGTATTTGTCTCAAGAATACTCTTAATATAGTAAGGAAATAGCCTAGAGAATTCTCCTACCCTACGGATTAAATTAACAGTCCAGGAATCTTGATAAGTAAGCAAAAATCACATTCAGACAAATTTACATATTTATTAGTCTTTGTATAAGCAGATACCTTTAAGTCTCAACTTTATATGCACAAGTTTCCAGTTACTTAAAATTCTTTGCCGCTGTTACGTGACAACTTAAAAATAAAATATTTGACCTTTTGTTTAGAAAGCTGTGAATAAGAATGTAGCATAACAAGACATTTCTCAGCTAAGATGTTTAACAGGCAGAGTTTGGTTCAAAGGAATGTCTGACAAAGGTTTTTACAATCTGTCTTTACATTGGCAAAAGCAGAGATCAGAGAACTGGTTTCTACAGATTCTATATGTCAAGCCCTCAGCCGCTGAATATCAAATCTGGTGTAGAAGACTATCAAGTCTACTTTTCCACCCGGAGAGCAAAATGTTTTTATTATTGCATTTTCCTCTGAACAAAGCCAATTGGATTTCAGAAAGTTGGTGTTTCTGGAGGTTTAGGATCCATCAGAACTCTTTGGGTCATTTGCTACTTGATTTCAGATGCACGTTTCTTTAATACAGATTCCTCTCTGCGGCTGTGGAAGTCCTTCAGAAGCACAGGTTTAATTGCTTTATTGCCAATCTAAAACAATTCCATATCATCCATGGGAAAAATCTCACTCAATATGTTATAGCAGTGTGTGTGCACATGGACATACTTGTGCACAATCAGGTAAAAGGTTTTTTTTTCTCCATCCTCTTCACAAACTACTTTCACCAAGGGTTCTCAGAAAATGACACATTTTTTTCAAAGTGTATTTTTTTTTCCCTTTTGCCTTAATGTAACTTGTTTTCAAACTGCTTGCCTCTTCTTCACTGACTGCAGCCTAGAAAAAAGTCTGGAATATTTTACTTACCTTTCAAAATGCATGTCAAATGTCCATGTATTTATTTTAGCTATTTATTTATTTTATACAACTTCAGCAAGATAGAATTACTCAAATAGTCCTGTGTGATGGTGCTGAAAAAGTTCTATCACCACAATCTAGCATTCCATAGCATTTGTTTCTTTTTGTTGTCTAGCTCTCTTCAAAAGTAATTTTCAACACCTGGAGTTCATATAAGAATACCTTAGTCTGTGGGACCTCCGTGGTGGCACAGGGGTAAGGTCTCAGTGCTATCAAGATACTTCTAGACACTGTGGCAGGGGTTAAGTCCCAGGCAGGGAACTAACCCACTGGCCCAGAGACCTGTCTAGTAGCCCACTGCTCCCGTCAGCAGAGTGTCTTGGTAGATCTGCCTGTGCAGCTCCCTACTCTCTCTATGGTGAATCCTTTTACCCCCAGAACCTCTGGCCTACACTCCAGTTCTTGGATACTTAAAAAAAATAGATTAGTAGGAGATAATAGAGATAGGGGAGAGCCATCAAACTCCAAGATTTAACGTTCTTTGCCATTAGGTGTACGTCCCCATGGGAAATCAACTGAAAACTTTTTTCAAAAGGTTTATTTATTTATATCTACAAGAACTGGGTACAGTTCAGAGGTGTGGGACAGTGAGAGGAGTCACTAGAGACAGAGCAGGGAGCAGAGCAGGAGGATCCACTGAAGTGCACCACTGAGGGGAACAGCTGGCAAGGCAGGAGAGATCTGCTGTGCTTTGTGGCACACCTCCTTGGCTGGGGATTGAACTCACGCTGCAGTGGCTACAGACAGCTTCATAGTGCTGCGCTTCAATCCCTTGAGCCACCAGGGAGGGTCCTCTTCTTGTCACTTTATAACCAATACTCAGCAAAATGGTACCCAGAGCTGCACAGTAAACAAATGCATTGATACTTTCTCATGGGGCGTTCATAAAGATAATCTGAATATATGCAAACATGTTATCTTTTCCTTTGCTGTAATATATGTGCAACATAGAAAATAATCTTTGTTTTATTTGCTCAAATACAGAGGAAACCCATGTCCCTCAAAGGGACATGATTACTGAATTAGGTAGAACTTTTCTTTGTCCTGTAACAGATTGGAATTATTTGGAGACTCAAGAAGCATTAGTTTTCTGTTAATTATTGACAAGAATGGCCTTAAGCACTTTGTGAATGCCGGTGAATTTCATCTTAGAAGTGTTATTCTCATTTTACATGATAAGGAAATTGAGGCTCACAGAGTTTAAGACACTATCACAAGATGGTGCCACTCTGAGACGTACCCAATTTCCCACCATATTGCATTCCTCTAGGTTGGTAATATCTTATAGTGCTGGGCTAAAAATAAAAACAAATTTAATGTCTGTGAATGAAGACATTTTCCTTTGCTATCGAAAACACACAATGCCAATTCTAATTGAAATGTGTGGGGGGAAATGGAATAACCTATATTTTTAAATCATTTGTGTGTATTTATACTTTTTGTCTTTGACTGAATATTTGCATTTTATTCTGTGTATTATAAAACCCAAAGTTGCGCTCTATATGTATTCCCCATTTCTATAGGGTAATTGCTTATTCATCATAAAATATGATGAAAGTGTTTAGGAAATTTTTAGCACTGTTCTTTTCCAATTAGTTATGTCCCAACAGATGTTTTCAAAATGATAAAACTGGCTTCATCAACCTCATTAACATTAGTATTTGAGAAGTTACTGACCTTTAATATATCTAATGCTAGAACACAGTTAATTGCTATAGCATGAAAAATTGCTATACACTATAGAATACTATCAGCTTTAGGGCCTCCCCTGGTGGCGCAGTGGGTTAAGCAACGCACTACGAAGCAAACCACAGCCACCACAGCCACTGCAGCACAAGTTCGATACCTGCTGCCGGCCAGGGAGGGGACCCACATGGTGCGGCAGACCTCTCCTGTTGTGCCCACTGCTCCCCTCAGCAGTGTACTTCTGTTGATCTGCCTGTTCTGCTCCCTGCTCTCTGTGGTGAATCCTCTCACCCCCCACACCTCTGGCCTGTAGCCCAGTGCTTGTATGCATAAATAAAAATAAATCTTTAAAAAAAAAAAAGAATACTATCAGCTTTAGGAAAATGGTGAAGTTATGTGCCCAGAACTCCATTTAAGTTCTCCTTCCTTCTCTCCCTCTCCTGAGAGGTGTTGCTGTTGAACTGATCTTAGAAAGGAACCATAGTAGATGCTCAACACTATGGACAATGAAATTGGTGTTCTCAATCTCTCTTCTCTTCCTCTTCCTCCTCTCTTCATCCTCAACCCCCTACTTCTCATTCTTCCTCCTCCTCCTGTTTTGCTGGCTTCATATGGAAGTTAGTCATTAGTGAATAAATGCTTGTTGTATTTTATGTTGTGTCTTGTCGTACACCTAAATACTAATAATCACAAAGTTATACATATCAAATTTAGCTGGGCTGACTGAAAATTAAAACTCTGCATTATGTATTAGCAAATTTTTAATATTCCAGTAAGTTCTTGATAATTTTAAATGACTATTCAATACATTTATTATTAGTTATATTTCTTTTAAAACACTACAACCTTGTATATAAGACAACACTGTGAAACTATATAATATTTAATTGTACAGTTTGCCTAATCAAATCAAAATTTGGCTAATATCAAAATCAATATCAACTGTCAGTCCCACTTCTTGTTATTCATTGGTTCATTTATTCATGCATTGCCCATAGTGTTGAGCATCTACTATGGTTCCTTTATAAGTTCAGGAGATCGAGCAAAGAGGGAAACAGATGGTCTCTCTCCTGGTGCTCACATGTCCTTTGATGATAACAAGAATAGCAACTAACCCCATGTCATCCCTTGTTTCTATCATTTATCCCACAGCTGTTTATCTCACTGAATTCAAACAGACCTCAGCAGGTATACTTGTTATTTCCATCATCTTAAATTGCACTTTAACTTACTACAGAAATTTAACATGTCTGAAAACAAGACAAATGAGCCATAAAAGGGTCTGTGTGCATCTCAGTAGGCCACCTGTGCATGTCGAAGTGTGTGGGACACACGTCTCATATATCTGTAAGTATCTTCTTTCAGACTAAATATTTTGAACCAGAACTACTCTGATAGTAAGGATAAGTCAATGTCTTACAAAATAGGAACATCCCACAACAGAAGGCATTTTCATGGTCTGCTCTTCAGCAATCAAATGTATCAGTAAATAGATTAGCTAGGAGCTTATGTTACATACTGAACAAATTGCTACTCATTTTAAAAACTGCACATGTATCATTGTTTTTTTTTTTTTGCTTATTGTAATTATCCAACTTAAAAAAATTGGAGTAAATGATTCTGATTAGCAGTTATATCTAGATAAATGGTTCTTATCTGGGACTGTTTTGGTCCTGGGGGAAACAAGGCAATGCCTCAGAACAATTTTTGGTTGTCATAAGTAGGTGAAATAGGTGATTTTGCTGGCATCTAATGGGTGAAGGCCAGGGGCACCAAGACATATATTACAATGCATAGAATACCCCTACCATCCAAAAGAGAGTTATTTGAGCACAAATATCAATAGCTTTGAGATAGCAATAATTCTATCTAGAAATATGATAAAAGTCAAGTGGAAACATTCATTTCTGATGTAATGCCACTCATTTGTAGATAAGGTTTCCAAAATTAGAAAATAAAAATCCAGAATTCCAGCTTTTGTGCAACCATCCCAGACCAGGCAGGTTCATTGTTAGTTCAGGCAGACGAAAAGAGAAGTTTGGAGCCTTTGGTATTTCTAGCATGTCTTTAATGCTGAGTTAGGGGAGTGGATTCACAGGCAGATCACAGACAGCAAAGCAAGGTAGGCAGCAACTGAACCTCCTAGTCTCTGTCTCCCTTTACCTCCACCCCTTGACCCACATATTTACATATGTGTGCACCCCTTTACTCTGGCTCCCAAACATTTTTTATACCAACACAGCCTGGGAAGAAAGCAAGGTATAAAGGCTGGCAATGGAAAAGCAAAAAAGAAACTGATTAACTCCATTTTTCCCTACACCAGCAAAATGTATTTTAATTAAAGAACTGTCTTTGTATATGAGCGTCACATGCACTATTTGGAACATTGTTTTTCTAAAATAGCATTACTTGTTTATCTGAAATTGAATTAGAACCGATATTCTGTTTCTGTTCTTGTACTTCTATCTGTGAGGTAGTCAACACTTATAGACATGCAATGGTGCAGATGTCATTTTATTTGTTTATCAATGATGTACTTAACATATCTAAATCAGATACATTTGCCTCATGTAGACACAAGGTTACCCCGAGGTATAGTTTTGAATCATAACATAATTGATTTCTAAAAGAGAACCAAATGGAATTAACCAAATTAAGGATAAAATTAAGAACAGAAAAAAATATGGCGAAAACAGTCTCTGAAATGTGCAGATAATGTATTGGAAATAAACTATAGTTCCATGAACATGATGGATTGCATTTTAAGAGCTTATGGAATTTTGTGATTTGCCTAGTTTTACTAAATGTACATCATCATGAATAATGCCACAGTGGAATAGCCCGTGAGTGAAACTTAATAATTATTATACAAAAATAAGATAGATGATATGAATTAGTTGAAGTCTCCAGATACATTGGAATCCTGAAGGAGCTGTTCCAGCACTTGTTTTATGGAACAAGTGGAGCTTTGCATTTCTCGTTGTCAGATGCTGTTGTATGACACTCTTTTCTCCTTTTGTGACCAAAATGGTATTGGATTGAAAGGTTGGGTCTTGGAAAACTGCCCTAAAGAGATGGGACATGGTGTAATGGAGTGATTCTTCTCCAGAAGCCAGCTTGCATAGAGTAAGTGGTTGATTGCATGACAGGTAGTCCATCTGGCTCTCGCTCCCTCAGTGCAACAACTGGGAAGGGTTATTCCAGCTCAGAGACCCTGGGCAGTCTGCCTTTTTGCTCTGCAACTGCATTGCAGTTCAACCCCTCTCTTTTCCCCACCATATTTACTTCCTAGGAGAGTTGATGACTAGGGACTTCCCATAAACTCCCTGCTTACAAATGTCAGTCTCTGAATATACTTCCTTGGTGGCAAACTTTAAAGGGCAGATGAGTTGTTTTCTTGTTGTCAAATATGCAAATGTGTATATTGTTTGCTGTAAGTTTCTGAATAGTATGACATGCATGTGTACATACACACAAACACATACACTTTAGTTTTTGTTTGCAGGCCAACAATGTGATACTTTTCTAGTATGAACTTAAAACATAATTTTGGGTAGGAGTTTTTATGTCCATGCCATGTAAGAGAAAATATGATATTTTAGCCCTCATTTGATCTCCAAAAAAATTATTCACACTGTGAATTAATGTTATGCATATATGCTCTTAATAAAGTATAAGAGCACTATATAAAATCTAAGCAATAGGGACTTCCGTGGTATTGCAAGAAGTTAAGCACCACACTATGAAGCATCTGCAGCCACTGCAGCACAAGTTTACTCCCCAGCCAGGGAGGTGACCAGCATGGTGCACCAGACTTTTTCCTGTCTCACCTACTACTCCCCTCAGCAGTGTACATCAGTCAGCCTGCCTGTTCTGTTCCCCACTCTGTCTCTGATGAATTCTCCCACCACTCCCATACCTCTCGCCTGTACCCCAGTTTTTATATGCATAAATAAATAAATCTTAAGAAAAAATAAAATCCAAGCAACAGTTGGCCCAAATAACTGAGGGGTAAAAACATTGTTTTCTCCATTTTATTATTATTATGGTATTATTTGCAATAATATGTTGTGCCATATGGTTAACAATTTCACATGATTTTTCTTATATTTTCATAAAATCATGTTAGTTGGCAAGTGTAACATTTTATTTAACAGTGGAATAAGCAGAATTTTGGAAAGATTGATCATTTGTTCACGATCACCCAGGTAAAAAGTCTGGTGTCAGTGAGACTGACTGACCTGGAACTCTGGCCTCTCTATTTTAATCCCAGCACAAACAGCTACTTGAGAACTGGTTCCTCTTGCAGTCATGAAACTTGTCCTGAATCTACTACTGACCTCTGGAATTTTCCATCTCTGGAGTGATGGAGACAGGACACCTAAGGATTAAAAAGAGACAAACAAGGAATGAAAAGCTTGAATTCTATAGCCAAACTCAGCATGTAGCATGTTAAAGGGCTGCGAGCTCATGAAATGCAATTTCTTAGTACATGAATCAAGTGGAAAAACTCGAAGAATACATTATAACTAGAGATTATCTCTGAGCTCATAAGTAACAGGACTCAGGCATTATTTTTAGAAATAACTAATGAGGATATCTGTAGTGAATGTACAAATCCAATAGGCTGTGACCATCTGGTAACCTTCAGTTTCTTGGAAAAAAAAAAGAACATTATGGATACCCCAGATTATTACACAATAAAGTATTTCCTTGGGCCCTGACTTGAGCATAGGCCTCCTGGTAATGACCCTGCTTCAATCACAAATGTTCAGGGTTTATGTTGTGGTGATTAGGTACAAAGATCTGTTGCTGACAAGGGATTTATGGCGTTAGGGCTTGTTGGGGAGAGCGCTCAATGTGATATGCCCAACTTCCTGCCTGAAAATAGAGCCTCTGCCTGCTAGAAAATATCTACTCTTACCCATTGGCTTTGCCTTGCCATCACCTCCATGCCACAGAAGCCCTTCATCAGAGAACTCTGATGAAGTTCACCAAACTTGTTCACGTCTTCTTCTGATTTGCTGTGGTTAAATATAAGCTACTAAAGATAAGGATGAGATTCAAGTGTGCTCTGATTTTAATAGTAGTCAGTTGATGAACAGGCATTGTGAACAGGGGTATTAAATAGATGAAGAACTCAAGTAGTAGGAACCAGCGGGGTGGGTGTCTATGATGATCAAGTGCAGAAGTGGGTTTGACCTGCATTGAAAGTCGTATGGAAAATATCAATTTATTACTTTTAAAGATTTATTTTACTTATGCATATAAGAACTGGGGTATAGGGAAGCGGTGTGGGGTGAGGTGAGAGGATCACCAGAGACAGAGTAGGGAGCAGAACAGGGAGATCAACAGAAATACACTGCCAAGGGCAGCAGCAGGTGAGGCAGGAGAGGTCTGCGGAGCCATGTGGGTCACCTCCCAGGCTGGTGGCAGGGATTGAACTCGTGCTGCAGTGGCTGCGGTCTGCTTCATAGGGCATTGCTTAACCCATTGTGCCACCAGGGAGGCCCCAAAAATAATCAATTTAGAAATCAAATCATGCAAATGATAAAGACATGAGTAGGGAGGAGGAATTTATTAGGAAATGTGAGCATACATATAGGGTTTTGTTAGATAGAGGATTCAATATGGTTGGATAATAATGCGCCAAAACATTTACAGGTCAGAAAAGTCACATGATGCAAGGAAGCTTTCAGTAATGGAATCCTTAGTTTCTAGATGAGATAAGAAAAGTCAGGAAATAATAGCATTAGACATCCAAATACTACAGAAACCATTTGTAATTTATGAAAAAAACATTAAATATTTAAAGGATACCAAAAAGATTCTTGTTCTTTTGCTCTAAATTTTAATATCCACATCATTCTTATAGAAAACTGCAATTCAGTTCAATGATACTGACTCCAGTTTTACAAAGTATATATGAAATCTGCATAAAATAGAGTATATCTCTGATTAATAAATCTTAAGAGGTAAATCAGGAGACCTGGGAAATAGCCATCTAAGGTCCTGAAATGCTTCCAAGCTCTCTAATTTGTCAAGTATACAGCTACCCAATATTTTCTGACTTATGCTCAATTTTTCATAAGGATGCATTCTTAGAGCCTCATGGTTAAGAAAAGATAAATGACTATATATTTTACAAGCATGTCTATTAAAATTAGTCTTCAATGATGTCAGTTAAAATTCTCCATGTATTTCTAGCACAAGAAAAGGGCAGATATGAAATATTTTACCCATGTTATCTTTTTGATAAATCACATACCAGTTTATTTTGCTTATTATATTTTGTTGTATAATTGATATAAATTTATAGCATATCTATATAATCCTATTCTTTTTCCTTTTAAAATGGGAATTTACCTGTTAGCTATGACTGTTCCTATATGATGGTCCTTAACTATTGATCAAAGCATTTTTTTCCTCAAAGCTTACATTATACTGCTAAACACAACCAGTGCAGTTTTGTGGATAGATGCTGTTGTGAATTTTTCTGAATATAATATAAAATCTCTGAAGTTTTCACTTTAGTGAAGCCATTGATGACTATATGTTTTTACTACTTGTCTTCCTATCTACATTTACTTATTTTAATGTCAAGGCACCTTCTCACGGTCATCAGAAAAAAATTAAATATAAGAAATCATGTTACAATTTTCATACTTAAGTCTCTCTGCATCTGCAAGTCACAGTATATATACTATGAAAATATGGTACATGCTATGAGAAACACAGACATCTATGGAAGGTTTCTCACCACAGAGAATACCAGTGCACAAAATACATATTCTGTATTTATTTGACCTTTAAAATAAAGGCTTCCTTTCTAATCTCATATGAATTTTTGTGAAAAGCAAACTTTTAATTTTTACCATTCAGTCATATTTTATATAACAATTTGAGGTTAAATTATTCTCCTCTCATGAAAAATGTGTGCATTTTCTTAGATTTTACTTGTGTGTAGTCAAACACACATCCTTTTGTTTTTTAGGGGGACAAAAATATTCCACCTGAAAGTGTGTCTTTAGTAAAATGTTGATTTTATGTCCTGAAAGCTGGGCAAAGGTTGCTTTTGAAAATGACATTGACATGTAAAATTGCATTTATAAGGGTATCTCCTTTACTGTACCAGGGAGATCTAATTCCATTATCTCTTTTCAAAGTGAAGGTAGAATTTAAATCAGCATGCCTTGGTTTACTGTGACTTCCTTGGTAAACTCCCTAACGTTCCCCTTTCTTCCACACCCTCCAGCCTCCATATACCCATCTAAGCTATTTGAAAACCTGTGGTCAGTTTTGCTGGATCTCTTCCATATGTACAGGCAATAGACTTGTTATCATTAAGCTTATTTTTTTACCTTTTTTCTTATCAATCTGCCTTAATTCATTATTCGTCAACCTAGAAGGACCTAGAAGGACATGGGAAGATTTTGTCTATACCACCCACAAGACTTTCCAGGTGATACAATTTCTCTGTGAATGTCTTAACGAAATTTACAAAGTCAAATATGTAAAAATGAGTCATTGTCATAAGCTTTAGGCCAATATTGGAAGAGGTTAAAGGGTCAGGGTTAGTTCTCTGGTCAGAAATCTTCCTTTTTCCTTTTAATGCTCTCCAATACCTTTTACTAAACATCATTTGAAGCTTTAGGATGACAGAAATTCATCTCTCTGTCTAACTAAGACATAACATTTTCCATGACTAGGAGTAGCAAGAGCAATCTTGAAGAGCTTTAAATCTGTTTAAAATGATGCTAGACCCCAAGAAGAGGCATTTATGATGCTACTTGACAACTCAGAGATTTAGTGGTCTTATCCACTTAGAATAAGTAATTCTTTACTGAAATTTAGACTTCTTGTAGTCAACATTATATGTGCATTTATAAAATTTTCAATTTCCAAAAAATGTAAATAAACTTAGTAAAATTAAAAAAAAAAGAAATATAAAATCAGTATGTCAAAATGTGAATTCCATTTACTGTTACTACCTGGCCTCCAAAATATTATTATGGTTATTAACAAAGAGTTGTTTAATATGCAGGGACATGTTTCTTCCTGGTAATTACTTTCCTCATTTCATTTGTTTCTTTTGTGTAATTTTCTTTATATTCTCTCAAATTCTTTGGGACTCTATGCTATAATAGACCAAAACAAAAGATAAAAAGGCACAATGAAATCATGTTTAGAGAGGACAGTATGGCAGAGAAAGAAACACTGGTGGACTCCATTAGAAAGACTCCCTATAACCCAGTATATTCAAAACACACTTTGAATTGCTAGGGATTCATAGGTCTTTCAAATTTTCATATATTACTAAGACTTTCTACCGTTTATATTTGAAATGTTATTCAGGAATTTTCACTTATCATTTTGTTAAAAGTATGGTTTTAGAAGAAATAAATCTGGGGGGGGAAGCAAATACCTTTTTTTTACTATTTAAGCACAGGCTGAAAACCATTAGCCTATCAGACTATGTGTGAATGCCCAAATTCACATGCAAGTAACAGAAATCTAGCAGAATCCTCTTGGTTTGTGTACAATACAAGTGCATCCTGCAGAAAAATCTATGTTTTCACTGCATTGTATAGGAAAATAGGTTTTTATTTTGTGGGTGCAACAGGGTAAGGGTCCCGTCTTACAATATCTGTCCCCGAATTCAGAATTCCAAGGTTATCTGGACAATGCATTTATGTTGTAGCTGTTTAAACTTATTACCCATCTTCAAGGTCTAGAGTCAATAAAAAAATGAATGGATGCCACTGCTAAAGTTCTTAATCAATACCATGACCACTTCACCTATTTTGACTGTACTGAGAACAGAAAGCTTCTCTATTCCTGGATTTAGCCTTGTTCCATGATTAATTATCATGCCATATCAATACAATAGCAGTTCAGTTTAATTAGCTATATGGCTTTTCAGACAGCTGAATAAAGACCTTCATTTTTCTGCACAGGACCTGTGTTCTTGGAGAGGCAAACTTTTCCAATGAAAATACTCTGGTCACTGAAGAAAAAAAAATCTAGCAAAATAGAACAGAGGGCTTAAAATGTACATACAACATTTAAAAATTTAATGTCAAGATAGTGAAATAATGATTAATGATATGACAAATGAATATTGACTTGTAATTTAAGAAAATAAATTGGTTATTTAATTGACTTATAATTTAAGAAAATAAATTGGTTATAATTGTTATAGCCATCATCTGTGCCTAAGAATGATCAAGACAGGAAAGAAAACACTGGAATTTTGATGTGTTTTTGGAGATAGTTATCTAATGATTTTCTTTTTTTAAATGGATAACTTTATTACATTCTATACATATACAATTACTAAAGCAACCCACTGTTCACTGTGAATCAACCATTTAGTCTTAATTCCACAAGTAATTATGTATAAGTTATATTATATATAATATATATTAATTGAAATGGAGATACAAAATCATAAACTAAAGTTACAGATGATATATGATTATATATGCATGTACATACACATATATTATCTATATATGCATGTACATACACATATATTATCTATATATGTTATGTTATGTGTGTAATATAAAATTACTATGATGTACAAACATCAAATTAAATTTTTATAATCATCATTTGCTTTTGAAACTTGAAAGTTGAGGATTCCTTTGAGAGAAAAAATGAAGTTAATAAATCCTTTTCTTCAGTTTGGTAATGATTTTAATTTATTCATAAATCTTCAGCCTCCACATAGTCAAAGTACATCCATGGAAATAAACGTCAGCTAATGTCATTCACACTGAACTACTGGGGACAAAATATTGAGATTATGGTGTATCAGCAATAGTGGCACTGGAGATAGCACCAGACCTCTTAAAACCAAGAGCTGTTAACTCCTACAGTGGGTCCATAGGAGTTGATCTTGGTATGGATGCCATCTTCCAAAAATGCACCCATAAGTCAGTACCTGTCTTATGCAAACTTTATATTGCATTGTGGTCAAAATCTCCCCTAAATGCTCCACTCAATACTTAACAATAAATTTCTTTTAATCCTTCCATTTTCACATTATTGCTAACCAAGGCTATTCTGACTTTTCCTTGCTTGCTCAGTTAATGTAATTTTCATGTTTATTTTCTTTATTGTACATTATTGAGAATATTTTAAGTAAATTTGTGTTCCCAGATAAACTGTAACTCAGGTTATAGACCGTTTTTTAATGTTTTGAACCTATAACCAATCTTTCGTCTTTCTCTAAAATACATTGTTTTATCCTTCTAGGCTATTCACTTCCCCTTGTCAGTTATTTGCATAGATTTGAAAGAATTTCAGCCATGTTGCCAAATCTCCTTTTATCTCAGTTTTTCGTCAACCTTAATCTATTTTCCTGTACTAGGTCTAATTCTGGATCAATATTTTATTTCCTATGAACTTATTTCTAATCTCAGGCATTTTTTCCTGCAGAAAGCCTGCAATACCCTGTGATACTGTTTATTCCATGTGGTTCTTACAGATTCAGTAGATGAGCATTTATATTGGCATTCCAGGCCACACAGATCAAGCTAACAGTTCTTGCTTTAGGTATCTCAATCAAATGGAAGCATCAATATAAAAAATGGTGCGATGACTGTCCCTGTTAATGGTATCTTATTTTTTTAGTAGCTGGCAGACAATATTATCATTAACCAGGGGAATAAAAAAGAAAACAAATTGGATTGGACTATAAGTATTGCTACCTTCTTACGTAAGCAGCTTGATACTACCAGTTTTGTAGTTCTCACCTTTTCACTTTAAGGCTTTTGCTTCACACATACAGAAACACTCCAACCCACATCCGACTTATGTAGGTGGTTTAGAGAAATGTTTGAACTAACAGCCTGAAATCAATATCTAGTACCTATTGAACTCTGGCTTTGTCTTTGTTTCTTTGTTATAACTTTACTGGCTTCAGACTTCCCACCTGACCATGTTCTCAAATTAGCAACATGTACATAGATTTTATTTCTAGGATTTGGTCCTCAACTTATTGTTGAGGTCCTCTCACCATTATCTTTCTTACAGGACAGAATCCCGATGCTAAATCCCACTTTATTAACATTAGGGTCTTATTTCCTAATGGCAATTTCTATTTTTATTTGTTACAGGTGTATTTATTTATACATACAGGAACAGGTGCAGGCCAGAGGTGAAGAGGGATGGGGTGGTGGTGTGAGGATTCATATGAGACAGTGGGGAGCAGAACAGGTGGATCTACTGAGATACACTGCTGAGGGGAGCAGCAGGAAGGACAGGAGAGGTCTGCTGGGCCATGTGGGTCAGCTCCCTGACTGGTGATGGAACTCTTGCTGCAGCATCTGGAGATAGCTTGATAGCGCTGTGACTTAACGCCTTTGCTACGGGGGAGGCAGTTTCTTAGAGCTAATTCTTGTTCTTGCATTTGCTACAGAGTGACTCTCAGACCTGTGAGAGATCCTGCAACATCCATCCTACTGACATCTGGATGCCATAGTGGTGCTACACAAGCACACATTGCCTCTTGCCCCAGTCACCTGCGTGTACATGTGTAGGCTCCTTAAGTGAAAGTCTTCCATTTGCTTCTGTGGGTGCTCCAAAGCCTCAACAATCACAGGAAGGAGGATAAATTTCAAGCAGTCTCACTTACCCACTGTTCTTTATTTTAAAAAAAAATTTTTTTTAGATTTATTTATTTATACATACAAGAGCTGGGGTACAGGCCAGAGTCCAGGGCGGTGAGAGGATTCACCAGAGACAGTGGGGAGCAGGACAGGCAGACTGATGGCAACACACTACTGAGGGGAGCAGCAGGTGAGGAAGGAGAGGTCTGCCACGCCATGTGGGCCCCCTCCCTGGCCCGAGGCAGGGATCGAACTCCTGCTGCACTGGTTACGGTTCATTTCATAGTGCGTTGCTTAACCCACTGCGCCACCAGGGAGGCCCCACTTACCCACTTTTCTGATGGTAGACTGAGTTTAAATGGTTCTTGATTGTATCTGTAGCCATTTGGACACTAGTTACATCCCTTTATTTTCTGTATCTTACATTGGGGGCATGTTTGATACAAATTTCTGTCATTTAGTCATATTACAGTCTTTTTTATTCCCCACATTGGCTTTTACATCTCAGTTGCTTTCTATTTTGTTTTATTCTCAAGCATTGAGTGAATCATTTACTCATCTATTCATCCAACACACGAATAACAAAACCATGACTGTGTGTTTTGTAGAATGCAAAGTTCAGCAACACAGATTGTTCTCACTAAAATGAGAGCCTCTCCATTTTTTTGGGGGGGTCAGGATTATTTTGACTATTCAATATTTTTTGTACTTTATACAAATCTTATGACACTTGGTCTATTTCTTTGTAGATTACTATTACAATATTGATTGTGTTGAATCTATATTGATTTGGGTAAGATGGCCATTTAATCAATGTTAATTCTTCAGTCTATGAGCAGAGAATATTTTTTCATTTCTTTGTCTTTTATTCTATTTCTTTTAACAACATCTTACAACTTTGGAACTTTTTTTTAAATAGCTTTTTCACTTACGTTTCTTCCTAGGCATTTAACCTTTTTGATGTAATTGTATATAATGTGGCAAGCCAACATTAGCTCAATAAAAATAATACAATTATAAAAATAAATTAGTTTGTGATTATAAGTACCAGGAAGGAAATACAATGGCATGGTGTGATACAGAATGAGGATGATGATAGTGAAAGAAAGTACTTTACAATATGTTTTCAGACCAGTCTCGCAATAGAAGTTTTTAGGGACAAACAAATCCTAATGAAATGAAGAAGTGAAGCGAACAGTGCAAATATACAAGAGAGCACTGTTTCAGGGAAGGAAGAGAGAGCGAATGTCCTTTAATAAAACAGATCTTGATTGTTAGAAGAAAAGGAAGCCCTGTGTGTCCAAAATAGTAAGCAACAGAGTAGCCTGCTTATGCAATGAGTTTGCAGACATGATAAAAATCTTGTCAGCCATAAACAAAAATTTTTTATTTTAAACAAAATATTTTATTTTGAATGAAATGAGGAATGAAAATACTTTTAACCTGACAGTTAAGTTGATCGGCTTCTGTTTTAAGTGACTATGTCCATGCAAAAGGTAAGCGAGGATGGTGTCTTGTACTAATTACGTTGATACAAATGGGCAGATGTTTGGGTGTATCCTGAGGATAGTCAGCATTTCATCCTATGACTCAGCTTTTGTCATTTATCTCTCCAGGATACTTCATATTTTTACATCTTCATAAGATAGACAAAGGTTCATATACAGAAGGATCCTAGTGAAATATAAAAGTTGTCTCAAGTGACCTGTTATTATCTGGGAAACATACAATTATTTAGTAATGGTCAACAATATTAACATTTAACTAACATTAACAATTGGACAGTTAATCTAGGTGAGACCTGTGGAAATATGACTGTTGGAAAGGAATGATAAGCCCTGATATGAGTTAGTAATAAAAATAGCAATATTTTAAAGAGGAGATAAGCTGACATTGTGCTTAAACCTTAAACATGAATATAAAGTATTTAGCTTTGACGTAAAATATGCTATTGGGGGAAGTATTGCCTTCATAAACCAAAATAATATTTCCTAAAAAACATGTATTTTCTCATAATTCCTTGTGGCGTATGTTATATGTAAAATTTCAGCATAGTATTCAAGATTCCAAAATCTATCCTGTTTATTCATATTGGTTATTGACCCTAACATATGACTCACACTTTGCCACATTTAACTTATTAATTTGTTTAGAATATTTCATATACTTTTGAAAAAGTATTTATCTTTCATATTGTCTGTATTTGGACTGTTTTCCCTTGTTATCCAACTCCAATAGTAATATTTCCAGTACCACTAAAAATACCATCTTCTCTATAAAAACTACTTCAATATTGGCAAAGTCACCTTCCTCTATAATTCTTTAACACTCAATTATATTATTCCTTAATTTAGCAAGTCTAAATTTTTCTAGATAGGTTTGCATCACTGTCTCCTCCACCAACTTAGAAGTTGCGCCTTGAAATCGTATGTATTATTTTCTTTCTTCTTTAGAAATTAACTATACAGAACAGTAGATGCCCAATAAATATGCAACAATTGAGTTAAAATCTTATTTCATATAACCATGATCTAGTCCAAAAACCTCAACAACTAAATCGATGTGTAATTTGGAAAGAAAGCAGGGGTCATTGTATTATATTGCTCCTGGGGTTATTCATTAACGCAGGCCATACTTGTAATTCCATAGAGACTAGAGCGCTCTCTATATGACATGCTTACATTTCTTAGATTTACAAAATAGTGGGAGGGTCACATGCTCGTAAATTTTTATTACAATAATTACCATCAACATGGAGACCAAACCATGTCAGATATTTGCTAGTTGTTTTCCTGCATTTTCTCCATTACTCATTCTGCATTCATTTAGATAGGTAATTGTTAATTTCTTCTTGGAGGATGAAACTAAAGAGGGGCTAAGCAACTTGCCCAAGGTCTCACAGAGTGGAGATATAATCCCAGATCGGTCTTACTCCAGAGTACTTGTCGTTTTCTGTTTCACACTGACACAGAGAAAAACATTTTCTTAGAAAAGAGCAGGAATGCACATGAAGTCTCTGTTGCCTGTGCTAGGAACTCAGAGGAAGGCCTGCATGCTCTGTGTACCTGTGACACTGTGATGTTCAGTCACTGTTAAAAAGGTTTGCTATTGGCCAACCACTAAGGGGCAGTGATACACAACAATCAGCTAGTGTGGCTTTGGGCAGTGAGTCATGGCAGCTCCAAGTTCATAGCAAGGAAAAGAATTGAATCCTCTTGGTTTCATTTCTCAGTGGGGAACTGGAGCAGAAACAACGCAAAACACTTTGTCTCCTCCAGGATCTAGTTATACCTTTTACTAAGACAAACACATCACATTCAGTTCTTCTCTTGCACTGCTGATGAGAATGAAATACATTCAGAGAACCAACCCGAGCAGCCAGACTACCCTCACATAACAATAAACAGAGGGCTTGTTTATAGATTTCTTTCTCGGCTTTATCCACTGTCCTATGCTCGCAGAGGCAAGCAAGTTAACATCTTGTATGAGATGATGTTCTCTTTTCATGGCTGAAATGGAAGATTTCAAACAGGCTATAATGTCTGAATACTTGGCCTCTAGCAATTAGTGTCCTGGCAGCTAATGTCCTCTGAGATCTATCAGCTCCAGATTCTTTGCATAATGTCTTCAGATATTGCTTTTATGTTGAGCAAGATTGGATGCAGGGAAATTGCCATTACAAAGGTTAGGGGAAAAAATCCTTGCACTATCGTTGACATGTTGTATTGATCTAGTTCAAAATCCAGCCATTACTGAGACAGATGGGGGAGCTCTGACACTCTCAATCCAAAAATTGCATCAGCTATTGCTGATGCCGCTGCACATGCTGACAACAGCTACAGTCAGAAAAGCAGGGTTTATATGCCTGAAATAAATTGTTTTGATTAGAACCTTTAGGAGAGAAAGTCATAAGGTACAGTTTTATTGACTACTTGCCAAACAACAGAGACCCGTGAACCATAAGCTTGTTTGGCTCATGTAAGTCAAGCACCTACTAGGCTTTTATTTTCTAAGGTTATAGACTCAGAGTATAATATATCATCATTCACCATGAATTATTGCATACATGCCATCGGGTAGTGGAATTAATTCTCAAGTATTGCTGACCTTGTTGTATATGCTTCTTTGTATATTAGTCTCCTATTATCAGGCATATTTTTATTTTGTGTGATGATGTTGGCTTTGATCATTCCTTGATCTATTAAGTGCCGTGGTCAATGCAGTGAGTTCAAGAAGCTGCCACTGGGTGCTGCAGAAACAAATTGCCAAGACAGTATTCGTATTATTCTATGTATATTAATGTCTTCTCTCCTATTTTGCTCATCTTCTTCTCTGAACAGCATTTTCCCCTGGCAGAGAGCATTCTTTTAATCCGTTGCTCTTTTTCAAAAACAAGACAATTCAGTGCAATCAACCAAATAAAATTTGGACAAATCATTGTGAAATATAAAATGAAAAGCCAGCAATACTTATTTTTTTTTAATTCCTTCTGAAGCTGAATCTGAGTCACATTATCCTCCAAGAAGGGACTGACACTTTCTCCCCCCAAAATGCATGGAGATGGTTCTTCATTCTCTCTCTTTTTGCCTGCTTCTGTGGGTTTCAGAGTTGGCTATTACTGAGAATTGAGCACTCACAGGTTTATTATGCACTACCTGTAAAGAGACAATCCTTGTGTATCTGCTGGGCTCACATGAAGACAAACATCTTGCCAAGAGAGAAAACCTTGTGTGCTTGTTTTCCAGAAACACATTTTTATGAGAACATAAAATTATGAAAGAATAAAAGGCAAACACATATGTATGTATATATGCATCTATGGATGAGTATATAATTAATCAAAATTTTACTACAGGTACTGAATTGAAAATTTTACATATTTGATTACACTTTATGACAAATCTACCATAAATATACAAAAACAAATATATACTGCTATACTTATTGTGAATTAAGTTTATTAGTCACTAGCTTTACTAATCTTACTATAATCTAACTTTGTGTCTGATTAATTAATTAATAAAATGAAATTAGAACATAATGACTTTCCTCTAGGATTTTATAATCCATACAAGAGATATGAATCATTGCATTTCACTGTTAGCCAGGAAATGCTAAATGTCAAATGATTATTAAGGCTCTACAGGAAGATACCAATAAGGGCCAGATATTGCTAACTGAGTAGAACAATAATTTATTTCATATAACAAATGCCTACTTAAGAAGAAGATGTACTAATTAAAATGGTAATACCATACACATGGCTAACATTTGACCAGAAGCACTCCAAGTTCCATAAATTCTTAGTAATATGTGCTTATACTACCAGATTCTAAAATTGATAAGACCCAGGGCCTCAATTTTTAATAACTCATTTGAATGACAAGTTGCCTAGTTTTCAATTTATATGCTGTAGGAGAACTAAAGTAAAAATAAATTTGCTAGGACCAGCTCCTTGGATTTGGTGGGTTAGCTCTGAAATAGAAGACAACAAATTATAATGTTCAGTGTTCAGTCTGCCTTGCCAGATACTCAACAATGCTAGCTGAAAAATACCTGCTATTTTTCTAAATGATCTGAGTGCACTATTGCTTTAAATTTTAACTTATATACTAGTTTATCATTGTTATTAATAATAAACAAAAATATTATTACATGAAATTAACGAACATTTCTCTGTTAGCCAGAAATGGCATGGGAGGTTGTATGGGGGCACTTATCTGAAAAACTTACCACAGCCTGTTATGCCTTGAGAATTTGGGGCTGATTGTCTGTGGCAGGACTACACAGTTCGTGTGTGCTCTGAAAGAGTTAAATCTGTTCCTCTGTTCTTAAGCAGCCAGGAGGGTCATAAGCATGGAGATAAATGGAGCATCATTTATTATCTCTGTCTCTTCCACTGTGTTCTTGAGAGGAAGTATTGGCACTTACTTTGCAACAGATTTGATCTTCTGTTCTCTGAGGAAATGCTGTCACTGGTATTATTTACTCTCTGAGCAACAAATCCTCATAAATTATAATGGTTCTCCAGACAGCCATTTACAAATTTAATCAGGGATGATTTCCTTGCCTTTTTCAATTATCCCCAAATTATATTCAGGCACTATAATATACTAAGTCTTGTATCAGATTTATTCTAGAAATATGACTTCAATAAGCTTCCAATCTAAAGGAAAGGATAGAGACAAAAATTAGCCAATTTTGTAGCCTATTAAAAATTACTAGTCCTCCTGGCTTAAAGCGAGTATGTGTATAAGAAAGTCTAGTCACCATGTATGCCAAAATCATTACTACTGCCAAAAATAACCCAAATAACTGATGATCATAGAATATTAATATGAATGAGAACTTTGTCACTCTAGCACAGACTTTTAGTACACACAGACCTGAATTTGTGTTCTGCCTCCACCATCCACTAGATAGATGACTACAAGGATGTTTTAGCTTCTCTAGAACTCCATTCCCTCAAATGTAAAACAGAATAATATTATTATATCCAATTATTGGATAAAATGATATTATGGATATAATAATGCCAAGAAGTCTAGATATAGTCAGTACACAATAAATGATAACTTTTATAAGTAGCCTACCTCTCCTCTCTCTATAAATGAAGAAACTTAACCTAAATAATTTAAATAACTGCCAGGAAGCAATTAAGAGTGGGGATAGCCTTGGGGTTTGGATGGGCGTCTCCAGGTTTGGATCACTTTCTATTAAAGTCTTGCTACAACTGTTGTTTCAGAAGGTGACTCACCTGTAGGTAATTTCCTGAACAGTTGACTCCCTGTTAGTGGAGATCTAACCATTTTTGCACCATTTCAAGGAAGGATATTGAGGAGTAATCACCTGCCACCTCTGGATATTGCCCTAGAGATTTCAATGACATTTTAGGCTTATCTCAAACTGTTTTTACATCTGGACATGACACTGTTCGACACTGATGCTGGATGAAGTTGAACTGCCTAGAAAATCAATACTCAAGCAGATTGCACTGATGTTAATAAGCCAAGTAAAGACCCTGGAGCAGGGGCCAAAATAGGGGAGCCTCACTATATCGAAGGAATAATATTTCTCTTCCCATGTTGGCACATAAGAGAGAGCTAGAAGATGGGAGTTCTATGTTATTTATTTTTGCTTTCTGCTGGTAATTTCTATGGCTACTAATAAGAAACACCAGTGAAATCTATGAACAGACAAAGTGCTCAGTACACAGAACTACATCTATCTAGTTCTTTTTAAACAATTGGATTAGCTACTAATAAAAACTTCAACAGACAGACATTAATAATTTTCTTAAAATTAAACATAATATTGGACCTCACTGGTGGGGCAAGGGTTAAGTCTCATCACTATGAAGCTTTCTGCAGCCACTGCAGCACGAGTTCAACTTTGGTCAAGGAGCTCATGCTCATGGCTCAGCAGACCTCTCCTGCCTCACCCACTGTTCCCTTTGTAGTTTGTTTTAATAGATCTGCCTGTCCTGTTCCCCACTCTATCTCTGGTGAATCTTCTAACCTCCCCCAACCCTTTCCCCTCTGTCCTACACCCTAGCTCTTATAAGCGTTAAAAAATAAAATAAATCTTTAAAAAATAAACATAGTAATTTATAATTTTGTGATCAGTGAACATCCCCTCTATCCCAAATAGAAAAACTTTTAACAATAGATCAGGATTCAAAAAATATTAAGAATAAAAATATTGACAGTGAATATAAAAATTCAATAGTTTTAATATGCTATGGTGTTATAGAGGATAAAACTGAGCAAAACAGTAAAATAATTGCATTCTATGTCTATGTCATAAATTTGGACTCTTTCATTGATTAGGAGGAAAAAGTAACTATAAATCATTTCCAAGTTAGAAATGATCTAAAAATATACAGGTTTTGAATCTTTGAGGCTATTTTTCTGATCTGTGAAAAAGTATGCATCTGTCAGTACATGCTTGCTTATGCGAGTTGGTGGATATTGGTGCGTTTTAAAAACAGTGTCTTGAAAAATAAGTGTGTGTATGTGTGTGTGTGTATATCTGAGGCATCACAAGAAATAACAATACTCTTCCTTGCCGAGATATTTCAAATGGATATTTTAAATTTCTGGCATCCTAAGACAAAGGAAAATGAGATAGAGACAAAATATCATCAAATTTACTGATAAAAACTGAGCTGGAGACTATCAGTGAGTACTGAAGAGAAAGTAGTTCTGCTAAGTAACCCCAAGATAGAATAGATATCTCCCTGTCAATGTGGAACCCATCAGGGCATGCCCATCACATTATGACTAGAACCAGCTCATAGAACTGAATCTTTCCAAATCTTTATATATGTCAAGATCAATTCTGAAATGTTTAATGCACAACCAAGAACATGAAAATAATTGATTTTTTAACATGGAAGTAAAACATTATCTTAATAATTCAGTTCAGTTAGAGCTAGAGTTTTTTCCCGACAATCTTGCCTTCTCAAAGCCTATTGTACAGCTACATCATTTACATGGTGTCCATTTTTTAACTGAGTTTAACAATTGTATGTGTATAGCTCACAAGACATTTATTTCACTCTGGTAGTTTACACAAGCAATATGAAGCTGACATGTCCGATTAGCTTTAATGAGCTTTGCATACTACATAAAAGATGGTTTCAATATCTGTCATGCTCTTATAATTTAATATCACCACCACAGGTTCAATAAACTTTAATAACTCCACCTTTTGTATTCAACGCTTTTTACAAAGTTACATATCTGTAACTCATTCTCATTCCATCTACCACCAAAACAAAAGGAGTATATGTTGGAAGATACATGTCCTATCCAAGCATCCTTTTTAGCAGAATATGATTGTGTTGTCTCTATGCAATATCTCTCCAGAGGAGTAAGTAAACTTTCACTGAAACTTTTCTAAAGAAGCAATCCTCCCTTGCCCTCTCCTTTTCTCTATCTTCCTATCACAGTCCATGAAACGTGGGCCATGAAGATAGAGTATATAAATGTGTTCTTTATGTTACACTTTCCAATCCTTCCTCTTGCTAAAACCCTAACAGTAGACAAGTGAATCTAGAATAACAGCCTGCTCTTAAGCATTTATTTATTATCAGTGGCTCAATCATTTGTAGCTGTCTTCTTTTGCAATATAGTTGCAAAATGCTCCAGTGAGATAATTATAAGGACTAATTATTATACTGTTATTACTATCACAGTCAAACTGAGAACATGCTAACATGGTCAAAATGCAAACCAGTCACGTAACTCATCTATCACATTTCAAAGATGGGCAATGTTAAGATGTTACTGTTATTATTATTGTTGTTGATTTGAAAGTCCAGTAAATAATAAAAAGCAATAATAATAATTCTGCAAATAGAATAAATATGGATCTCTTTTTGTGGCTTCATTTTTGAGTAGGGAAATAAAGGTCATCTTTTTGATGGGTGGGATTGAGATAAGAAAATTAAAAAGTGTGACTTAGTCCTGTCCATTCTTTTTGCTAAAGAAAGCACATAAGCTCTGCATAATCTTCCTTAAATCTTTACGGGGGCAAGGCCCAGTGGAGATGATTTGTAAGGTCCCAACAATGCTTAAAATTGGGTGGGCAAGTTCAATTTCAGGGTGGAGTCTGAGCAAGTCTAGATATATGGCTTATAGACTGAAAGACAATCTCTCCAGTTTAAGTTTCCTAGTATTGCTGGGTTTTTTTTTTTTTTATCTCCAGTTTTCTGATCTTTATGTCTCTTAATTGACTCCAACAGGAGCTGAAATAAAAGATTTTTTGTTCCTTCCTCAAATTTCACATTTATTGATGTTTCATTTATTTGAATTATATAAAAAATAATGTTCATAAATGCCATTGAATTATGATTTAGTGTCTAACAAACAATTATTTACTTCTATGGCAAAGTGATAGTTTTCATTAAAGTTTTATTAGCTTTATTAAATTTTCATTACGTAGAAACAATTGAACATTAATAAAATCCTAGACAGTGAACATAGATAGGAGACTTAAGTGATGAGAAATTCTGAGAACTGCAGAAAAATTCAACTCAAGTGACATCTAAATTTAGGATTTGTAAACAACCAGTATAACTTGCCTTTTTCACGTGCTTTAATTATGTCTACATCTAGAAAATTATAGTGTTGCCAGATTTTTATAGGAAAAAGTTTCAAGATTTTTTTTAAGATTTATTTATTTATGCTTACAAAAGCTAGGGTACAGGCCAGTATTGCGGGAGGTGAGAGGATTCACCAGAGACAGAGTGGGGAACAGAACAGGCAGATCGACTGAAATACACTGCTGAGGGGAGCAGCGGGCAAGGCAGGAGAGATCTGCTGCACCATGTGGGTCCCCTCCCTGGTGTGGGATCCGAACTCGCGCTGCTGTGCCTCAGATGCTTCACAGTGCGTTGCTTAACTCACTGCGCCACCAGGGAGGCCCAAGTTTCAAGATTTTTAACCTTGCTTATTATTAGAGATTTTTTTTTTCTTATTTTCCTCGAAGCTCACATAATTATTATCCTGGTATTTCCCTGACTTTTTGTAATTTAGTGATATAAACAAAATATCTTCTACATATTTTAGTGCTACATTTAATTACAAAGCAATTTCAGAGGATCTTTTTTATGTCTTAAACATATCAATAAATGAATCGTCAGTAACCGAACTGACATCCTTTACCTATAGCCATGAATTGTTGCTTTTCTTCAAGTATGGATATGTTGACTTTTCATTTTTTTTACTGTTGTATTTATTAGTTTATTTTAATTTTAAACCTCACCACCATTGTCCCCATTTTAAAAAAAAGGAGAAAATGAGAGAAAGGAGAGGATTTTTCAGTTTTCCTTGAAACCCTTTGTATATTTTGTCCTTCAAATATAAAGTGATATATTATCTGTAGGCCAAGTGCTTTGAGTTCATTTTCCATTTATGAAACTTAAAGCATGCAAATACCCCTGTACTCTCAGATATGCTAGCTCAATTTAAGCTATGTCACTGAGGAACAAAGGCAATTAAATTAGCCTTCCCTACTCTCCTTAACGTCTTTCTCCTGACCATACCGCTATTGATAATTTGTCTCAAAAATCATGTCTAGAGAGTTCAAGTTCAAACTCACATGATACTCGCCATCACATGCCTCACTTCACCTCTGAAAGTAAAAGTCTTTGGGAAAGACTGGCATTCCTATTTCTTTCCACTCCGATAAAAAAACTTTCCCCAGGAGCCTGTGATCTCATCATTGACACTGCTTTACCCTCATCCCAAACTTAAAGTTAAATGTCACTGTGGTGACCTTATCTATAAAAGTATAGTGAATAGAACAAATAAGCATGTCTAATATAACTGCAATTACTTTTCTGATAATCAACCTTGTTTATGCTGGAAATTTAAATCTGGAAGGGGCCTTAACACAAAGAAGCAGTAAAAGCACAGTCATTATTCCTTCACCAGCATGCAATCATTTGGTGACTAATGATTCAGCGAATACCTGAATGGGAGTAAATGGGAAATGGGACTAGAATTTGGGAATAGCATTTAAGTTACCAATGATGTAATGAACAAGTAGATGAGCACACACTTAAAATCCAAAATGATAATCATGAACCATTTTAAAATTCTATTCTTAGAACAAATTTTTTACAAAGAAACATAGTCCTAGTTCTGGGGTCTGGGTAATTTCTTATGTACTTACTATACAGGTAGCCCACACCAACATGGGCATCCTTTGATTATTTTTATATCTCCTAAATTGTTAAATGAAATAGATTCATCTTATTTCCCAGGATTATGAGGGCACTGTGTGTCTTCTTAAAAAAACTATGCAAATTCACATTCATGGCAAGCTAGGAAAATGCACACAGACTTGGATGTATATAGTGGTGTTATGCTGGTAGATTTCTGGAGAAATGCATTTACTTTATTGTATGGTTTATGTGATAATAACTTTCTTTTTAAGAACAGAAGCAGTATTGTATCTTGGATGATAATGGAAAACCATAGCTAATGATAAGAATCCATATTCACACAGGGAAAAATGTGAATAAAATTCTAAGCATTGCTTTGTGTTGGACCAAGGGATGTTAAAATCCCCTGTAGCGCAATGTTAAAATCCCACAATTTTTTTAACTGTTCACAGTCAAATTGTGCAAAACAGTATGGAGATATATCCACTGGAGACACTGTCCTTTATACTGTGGCATAGTACACAATCTAGTAATGTAGTAGAGCCTCATGGGGGATCAGTGCCTCATGGGCACTGACACATATTTTTGCATTTATGGGGAAGGGAAAATTATTAACTGGATTCATGTCCTGACCCATCTGTAGTTTGCAAAGGTATAAGTTATTTGGGAAAATACTTAATGATGTCATAAGGTATAAAAAAGCTTTCTCTGGACAATAACACTACCATATGGATATGTCCTCCTCTTCTTGCTTGAAGGAGCTATTCCTAGTGATATCAAAAATGGCTGCCAGTTCTGCTACTGTACACAATTGGAGGAGGAACATAGCTAAATTCCTCTGCCCTGTCTTCTGAAGAGGTCATCTTTTCAAGCAGTAGCTTTAGCAATTCACTTCAATTTGAAGGAAATAAGTTTTTGTCACTTGACTACCCTGTTCTCAGAAATACCTTTAGCTTGTCAATAGGAAGGGCCCATTTGGGGTTCAGTCAATGAATAAAGAAGGTTTTTCAGTCACAGGAGATTTTTCCTTTTCAACAGAGCTACTTCTCTACCTTTCCTTTCCCAGGCAATTCCCAAGTTCTCTCTTATACTTGTATTGTTTGAAAACCATTACCTTTACTAACGGTGTGAGAATTGTGATCTAAAACGACTGTAACCATTTCAAAGAGCTAACGTTAGAGGTAATGCCACCTCAGTGACTAAAGGAATACCAACCAAATTGAAATGTTCTCTTGTTAATGGGGGAGAAAACACCTCTACAACTTCAGGGAGAGAGAGTAATGATGACTCTCAATGCCAAGAGCAGCAGAAGCTCAACATACACACACACTAAAATCATCACAAATTGGTCAGATTGGGAATGCATTTCTATTGATATGTGATTTGGCCCTTGGTGCTGTAGGCTTTGGGGCTCTCAAGAGGAATAAGAATACCTCCCTGGGTAACCTGGGTACCATTAGATAAAGGATATCTAAATGGCCTGGGGTGCAAATATGACACATTCCCTAATATGTCAGAATAGAATCAGAATTTGACAATAACCTCCAAATGACACTAATTCAGAAACCCGTTTTTAATCAACTTGGCTATTTCCATAAGTCTATTTTTATATTTCTTGCCTGTCACTTTAATTTAAAGTCACTTTGGCAAGGGTGCTATTTTGGGTTTCCATTTCTAGTACCTCCCTATGTCTTTGTGTTTTCTATCATTTTAACTCCAACTGTAATTTTAACTAGATTTAGAAATAATAGGCATACCACATTATATCTTACTCACACACAATTGAGATTCAGAAAATGCTGAGTGCTTCATATAAATATATAATTCATGTTATTCCTCTAATTAAATGTGACCTCACAATTGCAATGGTAGCTTATTCAACTCTAGATAAAAAAATCACTATACTGGAGGAATCAGATATCTTGCTACAGTAGAAGGATACTTCAGGTATTAGATGAATATTAATCTATGGGCATGCAAATATTAATGAACTGTAAAAAGATGATACTCTTAAAAATGGACAGATCATACTTTAATACAAAGTCACATATTTATATAATAATAATGATATGTTGCTATTATCTTACTTGTGGAAAGGAAAATTTATTCCCCCATTTCCTTTTTTAAAGAATGTTAATTCTCAGGTACAGAAAGTCATGTAAGAACTGGGAGTTTTAGCCCTTACTGAAAAACCCCTTCCTATAATTTTTAATAATCTAATTTTGAAATAGATCACCTTAAATTGCATTGTCAAGAGGGTAAATTTCACTTATACTAAATTGTTGCATTAAGTTACTTTTCTTTTAGAATGAAGATTTTACTGTGGTTGCATCTACCCTCCAGCTTTTAAAAAAGCACATAGGTAAGCTGTCATTTTGTTATGGGATCTTGAAAGAAATCATTGCCGAGTTATAAGACTCACAATAGCTATTTTTCCAACTTATAGTAGAAACATACATCATTCAGAATGCAGAACTCATGCACAGTGTGATATGTGCTTTGGGAATGCATCAAAAAGAATTTCCAAATTGCATATTGGCATGTGGAAGGGGAGGGTGGATTATCAGTGATATTGAGCTATTAATTATTCAGTTTTACTGCCATGCATTATGAATAATGCTTATGACATTCAATGATAGAACAGCAGTTCCCATCAGCAGGCAACACTCTATAAACATATAGAGGGGTATCAGGGCACTAATGATGTGATTAATTGGTCCTGGATCTTAGTACGAAGACGTCATCTTCAGCCTACAGGACAAGCCTGTGATTTCATATACCTTTGGTGTTGGGCCAGCCTATGGTAGAGTGAGACAGAAGAAAGTCAAATATGGCAAAGTGGATAAATTCCACTGGGGAAGAGAGCATAGGCAAGTTTTGAACTGTGATCCATGGCAAACTGTGAAATAAATGAAGAAAATAATGTTTTTTTCTTTTCTCTTTTGGCTTCTTTTAGAATATACTCTTAACTTTTTAACCAATAAATATTTCCTAGCTTTTCTTTAGCATTGTAAATCTAGAGTGCAGTGATGTAAGTTAGCTTTGGAGCAATTCACAGTTTGTCTTAAATGCAGGTTCTAGGGATGAAGAAAGGTCATCTCGCTAATATTTTGTCCACCAAAAAAATGGTAGAAATAATACCTAAGAAACAGATTGACAGAGGACTAAAGTAAATAAGACTGAGAGGAAACTATTTATTGAAAATGATTTTTTTAAGATTTATTTTATTTATTTACACATACAAGAGCTCAGGTATAGGCCAGAATGTGGGAGGATATGTGTGCAAGATTCACCAGAGAAAGAACAGGGAGCAGAAAAGGCAGATCTACTGCAATACACTGCCGAGGGAAGCAGAGGGTGAGACAGGAGAGGTCAGCTACACTATGTATGTCATCTCCATGGCGAGGGATTGAACTTGTGCTACAGTGGCTGCTGATAACTTAATAGTGTTGGTACTCAACCCTCTGTGCCACCAGGGAGTCCTTATTAAAATTAATTATCGCCAAAGTTATTTAAGATGTACTTTAGTTTATACACATCATGTCAGGTAATATGAAGGCACCTGAGGAAAAGAAATATTTCTAACAAATGGGGGAAAACCCCACAATTTCTTCAAAATTAAAATTTAGGTTAGTAATATTAAATAAAAGTGAATCTTAATTTATTCTGGGCCTATAATTAAAAATACAGCTCTTAAAATGAAACACAGAAGGGAAACAATGCCAAGAACCTAATAAATCTAATAGAGAATAGCAGTAAGATACAAATAACCTGAATTATTTAACCAAGCATATTTTTAGCATAATTCAAACATTCATAAGAAGACAAAATATTATTTTGAATGAGTGTGTTTAGGTGGTTCATGGATGTACTCTGGAAAAGATGCATGAAGCTGGCAAAGAGGAGAGAGCTTGGAGAAATTTTACTAGGTTTTACTCCTGCTGTATTCATGGGAGTCTTTTCCTTCAGAACAAGAGTCAAAATTTAATTAGGGCATCTGAACTGTGTTCTTGATGCCACATAGGTTCATTGAAAGTGTCTAGAGGATTTGAGGGAAAGAGGCATGAATTAAGTACCTACTGGACATTATTACTTCAACTGTCATTGTAAGAACTTTCTGATAGACTGACAAGATACGAGCCTGATAAAACTGGCTAGCTAGCCATCTACAATAAAGGGAGTCTAGCTTGGAAGACTTAACCCATTAAGTAGACCTGAAGTCAACTGATTGGATAAGCTAAAAACTAAATATCTGAGGAGGAGAAAACCATAAAAGAAATTGGCCAACAATTTAAAAAAAAACAGACCCTTGAAAGCTGAGCATGGATGAGGCATCCAGAAGGGATAGCAGAAGGAGAGGATGAGGGGAAAAAACAGCAGGGGAGGAGAGCACAAGGATGATGGTGAGGATTATGGGTGTTTTGGTGGTGGGAAAACAATAGTGACCACAATTGAAGGGAAAAATCCTAATTTGTGAAAAAGCATTTAAGAATGTAAAATAATATCATAAAAAAGAAAAGAAAATTGGTCAACAAAAAATTTGAAGCATGTTTTTGCCATAAACACATTTTTAAAAAAGAAAAATACAAGCAAATGAAAAATTTTAAATATTTAAGAAGAAAAATATAAGCAAATGAAAAGTTTTAAATGTTAGTATGACTAATGTACTATGCAAAATGAAAAAAATAGGTAGGACTCACAATTTATAATATTAAAGATATAATAAAGGAAAAATGAGTATCTTGAATTATCAGACTGAAGGCCTCACAGATACCTTTTGGAAAGGACAACATTGAAGAGGGGAAGTCTGAGACATATATGATCAACTTATAAAAATTAATACCACTTTTCTCTACCAGGAATAGATATGACATGCCTGAAAATCCTAGTAATAAAAACAGTGCAGTTTGGTTGAAGAACAATTAAACAGTTGAAACTGACTGAAGGAGATCAAGCAGAGCATATGCCTGGGCCCTAGAGGATCTTCCATACAGGCTTGAAAAAAATGTATCTACTGCTACTGTTGTTCTTTATGTGTCTATTATGTCCACTTAGTCCAATGTACTGGGTAGCTATGAAAAAGCCAGGGAAGAACCCCTGTCATTTTTAGTTATCAGAGAGCACTAATTTTGAGAAACTTACTGGTTCATTTCATATGATTTCTTAGTCCCCGCTACTGCTGCGGCTCTCATAAATTTTTCCCAAGACTGAGAACCAAGCCACTCTTCCAATTAGAATACTTGGTATTTCCCTTGAAATATTCTAGGGATTTATGGGCCCCACTTACTGTTCTAACAATAAAACTGACCCCCAACTTGCTTTCTCTGTCCTCCTGATTGTAGCCTAAAGAAATCTTTCCTTTCTGTTCATTATTTCACAGTCTCTTCTTTCTCCAGGGAATCAAAACTGATTGCTTCAGTGAATTTTGGTTTTATGAAACAAATGGCAAATAAGGAGAATGTCAAGGAAACAACTGCTTTTTCTTCCTGCCAAATAAGAAAAAGCAACTCAGAAATTATCTACAGGACAGAGACAGGAGGGGAAAAACTACAAAAAGAAAGAGGTAAATTGATGTCTTAAGCATTTCATAAGGAGAGAAGGCACTTAAGTTCCAAACTGTTTTGGTGGCATTTGCAAAAATACTTTTAGTAGTGTGATCCAGTGAAATCTCCAACCTCACAAAGTATCACTCTTGTTCTATAGCACAAGCAATACCAGTAGAATCAGCTTCAAATCTGGGGAAATCAGGAAATGCCATCTTTAGGACTAGGCTATGCACAATCACCTGTAAAGGTAAGACTTTGTGTGTGTTTAAGAGACAGACAGATAATGTATGTCTTTAAGACATTGAAAATGTTTTGCCTATGAATTGCATTTCCAACCTTAACATAAATGGCATTAACTAAATTCAGGTAAAACAAATAATGACTATCTTCCCAAAGAAGACATTAATTATGTTGCTGTTGTTATTACTTGCTTAATAGAAGACCCTTATTGTGAAAATATTTTAATGAGTAAGCACTACAAAGATAGAAGACAAAGATATTCACACCTCAAGAGACCTAGTGAAGCAAAGTTAATGGTGCTATGATAGATTTCTTCTACTTGCCTCTCCAGATCTGCTATGTACTTCCTTGTCCTTATTTTCTCTGGGATGTTGACTCAGGTGGATGATATAACCATGAAACCAGGCTATAGGGATTGACTTTGAAGGGTTGGGTTTGTTGGATCCAAGTTGGAGAAAAGAGAAAGAAACGTGACATAAGTTCCTTGTGCGTCTTGCTGTCTACCTTTGAGAGCAACTTAGGTTATCTATGTCCCTTAAAAAACAAACCAACAAAAAACTTGTTTTATAAGATTCTTCCTCTGACATTTGGAAGCCTCTATTTTTACACTCCCTTCAGCCATGGAGTGAATACAGTTTGATGCTGGCAGCCAAGAACATTGCACTATCCCTTTCTTTTAGTTTTCTATATCTGACCACACCTTCATAATTAATGTCACTATAAATAAACCTTTTTAAAATTACCTTAACTTGAGTGGCCATCCTTTACTTGTTCAGATCCTACCTCATACAAATTACTGTGTAAGCTTCCAGAAATATACTTGCTTGCATATGAAAACATATATATGTGTGTGTGTGTGTGTGTGTATTCCCTTCATAATAACATTTTCTGTGCACATTTTCTTCAGTACATATATTTTTCCAATTTAGCACAATAGAGACTTATGTTAAACATTTTTAAATAATATGAAGTTTTAAAGGTTATCATATGAATAGTAAATCTTACCTATAATGGAAATGCTTATTATCACAAAATGAGTTTAATCATTTTTTATATATATAAATACATATGTATATATGTGTGTATATACATATGTGTAAATACACATGTGTATATATGTATATATGTATATGTATATGCTTATTATCACAAAATAAGTTTAATCATTTTATATATAAATGCATATGTATATGTGTGTATATACATATGTATATACATATGTGTAAATACACATGTATATATGTATATACATATATATGTTACTTTTCCATAACTTAAGAACCTATTGAATGAGAATTTAATGTCACACAAAATTTAGGATTTCCAATACCAGGTATTAATGTTTTTGTTCTTTTTTTTTTAAATAGTATCAATTACTTTTAAAAGGGAACACATTTATCACTTAAATAAAGAGTATAAGTTAAAAGAGAAAAATATGGAGCAGACCATGCAGACAGGTAGGTAAGTAAACCTCATTATCACCAAGATGAAAGTTAAAAAGTAACAAATTTAGATATTGTATATCTTCACTTACACATTGCTACATATCAATTATGTGTCAACACAATTAAAAATATAAAAAAGCAAGTAGTTCATATTGAAGTCTATGAATTATTGCTGCTTTCACTGATAGCAGGTCTTTTCTATAAACTAGAATGATTTATTCTTTAAACGTATTTAGGAACATTTGCCGGGGGTGGGAAAGGAGTAACAATGAGTTCGCAGGGTTTCTGCCTCATTTGTTCAGCTTTGAGGCATTGGTGATTATCATCTTACTTTGTAATTATGCTCCATTTAGGTTACTCAGCTTTCTGTAACGTCAAATAAACCCACCCACAAGTTTTCAGTTTCTTGACATCTTAACTTTCATTGATATATTTATTATAAAAATTCTCTAATTAAATAATTGGAATGCCTTTCCAATTACATGATATTCTAGAGAAATGTTAGATAACATTAGTAAATGAAATAAACTATCTTGAAATATAAAAGGAATAGCATAACTCTGAGCAAAAAAAATATGTATTTTCACAGAAATGTAAACCATATGGTCAAGTGAGAACCAGTTTTCCTTATTTATATCTTCTTTTTATTAAATGCTCCATATGCTATTGTCTGTGAAACTGGAACCACATTATGTTTAAACAGATTCAAATCTATTCATTTATCAAAAATGGCAAAACAAGGCATTTATTTCCCCTCCAAAATATCATTTTCTCCATGGCACTACTTTCTCTGTTAATTCTATCAGTGTTGGGCTAGTTAGTGAATTCTCTCTGTCCTAGTGGAGTTTACATTTTTTGGGGGTTTGGTGGGGAAGGGTTGAGTTTAGCGATCATGCCTTTCTTTTCTACTTCAGCAGTAAGATTCAAGAAACTTGTTGAATGTGTTTCTATGTTCATGTAATTCCTTTCTCATTTTAAAGCTACATTAGTCTTTCTAAGGCAAAAATGGACTTTCTCAGTGAATTTGGTCTCAATGTATATTATTGTAAAGAACATTGTAATTCCCTACAGAAACACATTAAAACAACGAATAGAGTTCTCACTAGGATTAAAATGAAATATAACACAGAAAACACCACATTTTGCTATAAAATCATTTTGCTATTGCAGATCTATAAAACTACTGAAAAATTTCAGATATCTTTAAGACAAAAATGGACATTGGTGCAATGTATACATTAATTCTACCAGAGGCCCCAGTATATAATAATGTTCATAAGTGGCAAGTGAATATGCAGTTACACTATATATTAAATATGACTTAAATATGTGGTGATATAGTAGGCCTAATAATGTTCCCCCACCAAAATATGTCCACGCACTAATACATATCCAGATGCAGTTATTATAGTTATTGACATTGAGGCTGGTAGCTTCTCCTGATTTATCTAGATGGGCTCAAAGATACTATGGAAACTTTAGAGTATTAGGAGGTAGGGGAGATGAATCAGAGGAGTGCAGCAGAAATGCAAGAGAAATGAAAGAGTCAGAGCATAAGTAAAATTGGACTGCCATTGTTGACTTTGAAAATGCAGAACAGGGACCAATAAGAAGGTATAAAAGACTCCCAGCAACTCACCAGCAAAGAAACAGGACCTATTCTGATAACACGTGGCACTGAATGCTGCCTGAATATCCCTGGAAACCTGATTCTCTCCCAGGGCCTCCAGAAAGGAAGGCAATCCTGCTAACACCTTGATTTCCATCTCAGAAGACTGGGGCAATCAGGACTTACTTATACACTGACTCACACAACTGTGAAAGCTCATCCTCTCTTGGTGACATATTCAGATAAATCCCAACCATTTCAACAGTTGAAGTAAGGTTACCAGAGGAAAGTGAGAAATGGGCATATGGAGAGAAGGGGTTCAATGGACTGTGATAGAGGATTATGGGTATTTAGGTGGAGGGTATGGGGTGGTGACCTACATCTGAAAAGGTATAGACTTATACCTCTAAGTCATGTATAGGTTTGTGAACCAACATTATCTCAGTAAAATATAATAAAAAAGGGGGAGGAACATGATGCTCTTTAATTAGTCACAGGGTTTGCAATAATCTTCTAAGGCAAATATATATAGATATATATATATAGTATATAGCTTTGCTTGTGATCATTTTGGTGGTTCAGAGTCTTAAATACTAAACAATGTTATTTTAAATCACTTCATTTTTTTCTTTTTTATTGTTTATATTTTCTATAAACAGAAGGAATCCATGGACTAATATGTGACACTAAGTAAGACAAAAACACATGGGTGGATAACAGACATAAGTATCATCCAAATTACATATTATAACACTCTGTAATCCATTTATATGGTTTCCTAAGGTGCTAAGATGCTGTATTACCTAGTTCACTGGTCCTTGTTGTTTGTTTTAGGATTAGTAGGTATATAACAAATTCTGAACAATCTAAAATCTTTTGCCATTGATCAAGGATATCTTCTTTATAATATGGGGGGGCTGATATATAGAAACAGCAAAGTGAGAGCTAGAGGCTAAGGAATTGAGTCTATAGTTACACTTAATTCTACAGCACTTTTCTAAACTTGATATAAGATAAATTTTCCTTTGTCTTACACTAGATAAAACTGTTTTTCTGTCAGTTGATATAAAGTATACTGTATTTGTTGGTACTATAAAAAATTCATCAAACATTAGCCAAAATATGGAGACAAGTGGATCAAAAAGGTATAGTAGATACACAATGGAATACTACTCAGCAATGAAAAAATAAACTCGTGCTATTTGCAGCAACTTCACTGGAGCTGGAAGAGCTTATAATAAGTGAAGCAAATCAAAAGGAAAGACATAAATACTAGATTGACCTCACCTATATATGGAATATAGAGAAACAAATGAAGTGTCAAAGACAAACTTTCATACTGACCCTTGACCATTGACATTGATCTGAAGCATCAAGAAGGGAAGAGGAGAAGGAAAGGAAAGTAACAAGCAGGGTCTAGTGAGGAAAATATAATGAGCTATGGAGGAAGATGATAGGTGTTTAGGTGGTGGGAGGGCCATGGTAACCACACCTGAGCATAGGAATCTTATATTGTCAAAATATTAACAAGCATGTAAAAGAGTGAAAAAAAATATGAAAGAAAAAAAAAACATTTAGCAATCGTAGCATAAAACAATACAAATTTATTATCTTAAAGCTCTATGTTCAGGAGTCTATGTTCAGGAACTATGTCATAGTTCTCATGGGATAAGATCAACATTCGGTAGGGCAAGCCATATTCTTTTCCAGATGGTCTAGGCAGGCATCTGTTTCTGTGCCTTTGCCATTTATTAGAGGTCATCTTCATTCATTCACTCTATCTTCAAAAGTCAGCAACATTGCATCTCTCTGTATCTCTTTCCTCTATTACGTATTTTACTAATTCTTTTTCTGCTTTACTCTTCCTCTCTTAAAAACTCTTGTGAATGTAGTGATGAATAACCAAAGTAATCCAGAATAATCTGACTCTTTTAGCTGATTAGTACACATAGAATCCATGGACACCAAATGAGATGGCCCTTAATACCATCAATTTTATCTTAAAACTACTAGGTGTTTATGGAAGTACTAAGTAGGCACATTTACAAGTTATTTTGCATAAATATACATATAGATTTGTTAAATTTGCATAGTACTTTAGAGGAATTTGACATTAAATATGTAAGGTAAAATAAAATGTTACAACAATTGCATCAAGAGTTCAACATTCAAATTTAGAATGAATACAGAATTTTAGAAGAATCCCATCACAATAGCTTTTTGAGGGATGATGTGGTGATATCTTTCTCCTGGATAACACATTTGGGTGTGAGAAAAAGAATAAAAGTTTATTTAGAAGGAAATATAGTATAGTAGCTATGCACATGGTGTTGGGACTCCTAACTCACTGGATTCTAGAGCCTATCAATTTTCTCATTTTCCTGTTTAAAGTCTTACACATCTGAAAACTGTAGACAATCCCACAGAACCTGACACATGGTAATTTATTTTTTATTAAAGTTTTTATCATTATTACTATTATTTATATTTTGAGAAACCAGTGAATTGTTTTCTGTGCTTGGCTTGGAACTTGACTAAGCAATACCTTAGGAACTGTAATGTAAGAACAAATCCAGAGACAAGGAAGAGATTTTACTCAGACTTTGAAATAGGAAGAGGGAGACCTATTGCATTAGGAAAAACACTCATAGGGCAAGTTTATGTTTATCTATGTTGTAGGGCAGAAAGGATTCTTCTTGTAGTTAGGTTAAAAAGAAGTAGAGAAGAGAGAGTGGAAGGAGCAGGTGGCATGATCTGAAATTGTCAGTAACAGTTTTATCTGAAGGCAGTCAATTCTCAGGACACATTATTAAGGAAGAACTATTTCTTTTTTTTTAAATTTTATTATATTTAATTGCATTTGACACCGTTTGTTTTCCCCAGTGGGTTCCCACCACCATTTCACCCGTGCACCATCACCTCAGTCTCTTGTGCTCTTTACATCTCATCACCGTCTTTGCCCTCCCCTCCCTCCACCCACCCCCATGGTCCCTTGGGTTTATCTTTAATCTTTTGATCTTATTGAGTTGTTATTTGATTGTTTGGTTGTTT
>JAGFMF010011849.1:771850-796308 GCA_019455555.1 Galemys pyrenaicus | reverse complement strand
TGTGGATTTGAGTAAAAAGTATATTCTGATTTTTTAGGGTGTAATGTCCTATATATGTCCGTTAAGCCCATAAGATCTAGTTCTTTATTTAGGGCTCTGGTTTCTTTGTTTATTTTTTGCCTGGTTGATCTGTCCATCGGTGACAGTGGAGTGTTGAAATCTCCTATTATGTATGTGTTTTCTTTGATGTTTTCTTTCAGAGATGATAGAAGTTGTCTGATATATTTCAGTGCCCCTTCATTTGGTGCATCTATGTTGATGAGTGTTATGTCTTCTTGATTCACTGTGCCTTTGATCATTAGGTAGTGTCAAGGAAGAACTATTTCTAATGTCAATACTTCCCTAAATTCAAGGGTGCATCAAGTTCCAGTGACCTGTGGGAAGTGGAGAAGACTGACTAAATATCAGCCAATGTAAGTTACAGTATAGTTTTTCAGATTGGTCTGGTCAGATAGAGCAAAGAAGTGAAGCAATTAAAATAAACTATAGTAGAAGTGATTCATGAACTCTATAGGTATAATTGATTAAAACTTAGCACATTTTCTAAAAGATTAATTTATATGCATTTTTCTTAAAAGCAAATACCATCTAATTAACATAGATTTGCTTACTAGCAACAGCTCTGGCTTTATATTTCATTAAAGGTGTTAAAAAGAAAAATGAAAATAGTATCTTTTCTTTAAAATGTTGGCTTCAAAATTTTTGACTCAATGTCTTTATGTTTTTAGTTGAGATGATAAAGATGAAGTTTTGTTACTTTATTCTACTTCTTGGCAATTAAAATCTTACTCTGTTTTGATGTTAGATCTTCCTGTGTGGTGTTATGGCTTACCACTAGCGTCTTTATTTGTAAATGATATGATATCATTAACTTTGACATTGCGGAAGAAGATAGCTAGTTTTTGTAAAATACACTTCTTTTTACACCTGCTGTGATTTAGTTAAGAATGTTGTAAATTCTTACTACAATTACTGCATAAATAATTATGTAGCATAACTAAAATAAATGAAACTACATAAATGAATTGGAGAATGTAGAATGTTCTTTCTCTTCTTATGCATCTCTTTTCTTCACACAGTGACTATCTTATTTTGTTTTCAAGTTTTATGTTCACAATTAAAATATTTTGTGGCACCGACTCAGCAAAAAGTAGGGGTGTAATTACTTAAATCTACCTCCCTGCATGGTCAGGAGAAGGTTTGCGAAGACATATATTAGGAAACATGATTTGAGAGGACAAAGAGTTGAATATTACTGACTGGGGCATAGTCTGGAGGCACAAGAGTACAGGTGTGTGAGAATGTTGCTGGGGAAGTAGACAGGGAGACAGTGGAATGCAAGTTGGCTGAAGTCCATTAGATAATTATACATTGGTCCTTTTGGGGAGAGGTTTTTTAGAAATGCCTGGGTCATCCTGGTAGATGGAGCTTCTGCTTTTGAATGAGGGTCCTGTGATTGCTTTTCTAGTCTGTTTCATGTCAATTATCTCTTGGTTCTGTTTATATGAATCACAACCAAGAGTCATGCCCTGTTGCTTCTTTGAAAAAAAGCTTAAAAGATAGTTACCCATGCCCAACTGTTCCTTCTGATCGGGTGGGATCGAATGGTATTAGAATTTCCCATTGTATATAGAATAAGATTTTAACATCAAAAGAGTAAGATTTTAATTGCCAAGAAGTAGAATAAAGTAACAAAACTTCATCTGTAAATAGAATAGGACATAATCAGTCACTCTTCCAGAAACAAAATAGTTCTAAGATTAAGTAAACACTTAAGACCACAACAGATGTCAAATATATATAAATAAAGAAAAAAAAAAGGGGGGGGGAGAGTAAAGAAGTATACACAAATATATCCCCAAGTTAATTTTAAAGGTTTTATTGCCTTTTTAAAATAATTTATGAATTAGATAGCATCCTCTCTAGCAAGTGAAAAGCATTACAAGGAGTGTAAAATAGAAGGCCTTTATTAGCATCAAAAGTTTGGGACAAGTTTACTAATGAAGAAAGACTATTTCAGGCAAAGCAAATTTGCCTCGGAAAAGACATTGGTGTCTTATCATATACTTAGTGAGGGCTGACCATGAAACTCCAGATTGGTTAATTTTAAATTCTACTGTTATCAGAGACTAAAACTACCTTAAGGAAGCTACTAAGTCTTGGTGGGTTTGACATTAGTGTCCTCATTTTAAGGCTATTATTTTTTTAATTTCTTCAGATATTTATATACAAGTTTTTTAAAGAAAAAAAAATGAAAGTATTTTATATATCCTATTAAATGTAAACTGCATTTTTAGCCTTCTCCCTGTCCTATCTTGACCTTGGCTTCTGAAATTCCAGCTCTATATTATTCATGTGTTCTGTATCTCCATTTCCAGTTCAGAATAGACCGGTGTGATTATGCAATTTTTGACAAGCTAATATATTTTGAGCTTTAATATAAGGTTGTTATAAAAACCTATTACATCACATTTGAATACTGAATTTGGGACTACTAATGATTTATGATGAAAGTGAAAAATGGAAACAAGGAAAATTTTGCTAACCAGCCATTACTTTAATGAATAACTTTGTTACTCAAACAGAAAATTCAAAATAGAGCAGTTGACTACACAGACTTAGCAATTTATCTTAACCAGGAACACGCTAACACACTTGGGAACACAGACCACCAAAATGCTGATGGAAAGGTTAACACAGTTGTTCCTGCCAGCACTCTCTTGCCTCAACCATACTTCCCTACTCCAGATTCCTTTATAATCATACCGAAGGCCATAGTGAGACAAGACGGTTTCTGTGACATTAATCCACCATCTCCTCAAATCACTAGTCCCTAAATAAACCTCTTTCTTCCCACCAATTGTTTCTTCATTCTTTTGGCATATTGAGTGGTGAGTGGTTGAACGTTGGCAGTTCAGCAACAAAAAGAAGCATAGCTTTTCTGTTTCCATTTGAATGACTTCCCTGTCACTAATAGCATGGATTTTGCATGTTAGTTGGTTGGTTGGTTTAAAATAAAAGAGGAAGTAGTAGCAATGATGGAATGAAAACAATTGAACTAAGAGAAAGCACTTATTTGTCTAGATTCTAGGACCTTGATATACAACTTCATTGTTCCCTTAACTAATTTCCCTTCAATGCAAAAGCTTTGTAGCAGTAGATTGTTTTGAATAAACAAAATAGAAGGGAAGTTGACTTACTAGCTTTTCACTAAGTGGGAAGTGTATATAAATATAATGAACAATGGTGATTTGAGGTCCTTGATGATAATCTATAAATATTGTTCACCAATTTTGAATAAGTGATAAAATGCTCAGTATTGGAACAGTCACCTTGAGAGTCCCAGATAAATCCTTTTGGGTGTCTCAGCTTCAGAAGTGCTTAGACAAGCCACAGGGACTGGCAAAATGCCTTATAGATTTGTTTCTAAAAGATCTATAGATGAGATGATTAGTTTAACACAGCAAGTGGAAAATGGGTCATCCTCACTTTGTCATGGAGTTCAATTCAACCAATATGTTAAACACTTACATGTCAGGCGTCAGGAAGTGTTTGGCCTCCTAAACCATCTATTTCTTCAAATGTCAGAGATAGAATACAAAAAGAGACTTCCAACTTAAATTATACAACATAGTATACTTTCATGATAATAAGTAAGCACAGGGTTAATATTCAATCTAGATAGAGGAGTCAGGGAGTTTTTTTTTGATAAGATGGTACTTAAGGAGAAGCATAGAAAAATACAGGTGAGTGACCATTTAATTAGTAGGAATTATTTTGTCATTTTCTTTATAATCATAAAATAAATGTTTTGCATTTGGAAATATATTATCTTTAAGTCCAGCAATTTAGAAATGACCCAAAGTTTCAAATCATGAAATATGTTCTTCTCTTAAAAATACAGTTAAATGACTTTCTGTTAAAAAGAAAAGAAAACCCAGTTTAAATAATAAAGGGCAGACTGGGGACACTTGGTGGGGAGGGGAGGGTGAGGGTTGATGGAAGATGGGAGCACGAGGGACTGAGGTGATGGTGCACTGGTGAGATGGTAATGGGGAATACATGGGGATTACAATTGATGGCAAGTATATGTAAATTTAAAAAAATATTAAAAAAAACATGTTAAAAAAACAATAAAGGGAAGTGATTCATAGTATTATCAGTGATTTCAAATCTTTATACTCATGTTGCCTTATCTAGTGCTGTGATTTTATTCTATTTTGCAGTATTCTCTGATGCTGCCTTTTTCCAAGCAAATGTTTCAGATTGGTTTTCCTGTAGCAATGAAATGATTTTAAATGTACCAGTACACTTTTTTTAAAAAAAGATTTTAGTTATTTTTGTGTACAACTGGGGTACAGGCCAGAGGTATGTGTCGGCGGGAGTGAGAGGATTCACCAGAGACAGAGTGGGGAGTGGAACAGGCAGATATACTGAGATACACTGCTGAGGCGAGCAGTGGGAGAGACAGGAGAGGTCTGCTGTGCCATGTGGGTAAGATCCCTGGCCGGGGATTGAATATTGGTCAACATGGTGGACCTTTAAGGTGGTAGTACTGAGACTTAACCCCTAGGCCAGTAGGGTAGCCCTACATTACATTTATTCATATTACAAATTATCCAGAAGAAGAAAAATTTCTCTCACTACAATCATCAAACATAAATCTTGGGCATCTAAGTAAGGTTTTACATCCTGTAAAACCAATCACTTCAGATGGAAAAAAGCACAGAGAGATTAGCCTAAGACTAGGTTAGGGTCATTGTTCTTTTGTCACAATAATAAATGAATGTTCTTTAGAAGATTCATCAAGACTTGCTTGAGAGCAGGATTGGAGTGTGATGCAATCTTGGGAAACAGAGACTAGTGGAGGAGAGTAGATGTCTGAGCTCTGAAGAAGTCTAGGCAAACTCCCATCATATTCATTGAAACTTGCCTTTATTATTCTCTTCTGATTTACCTATCAACATATATTTTCTAAGCTATCATATATTGAAACTAATACTGTTTTAGTACATGTGCATGAACTAGGACATCTGGAGGTCACCATATGCATCACTTAAGAACATCTATTACATCAGATGTGACTTTTAACACTCACACCAAGCAATTCTCCAATTCTCAGTTGACACTGACAGGGTATCCTACAATTTAACACATTTCAGACTCTAACTAGAAAAACATGGGATCCCGTAGTTTAAAGGCACATTTTAATGAGATTCCCCCCCCCCACACACACACACACATACTTCCAGAGCAATGACAATTTCTTATTGTCACGTGCTTCTGACCAATTGCCTTTAAAATGAATATTGCCCTTTTGCCTTCCCTGGGTTCAGTTAATTTGCTAGAGCAGCTCACACCTTGGAAAAAAAGTTATTTTACATTTACAAAGGCCTTATAAGGAACATAGGTGAATAAGCACATAGTGCAAGATTCCAGAAGCCATAGAAGTGAGGTAGACTACTCTCTCAGCCTGTGGCTATTCCGGCTAATCTGGAAACTCGTTAGCACACTTTCCCCATTTCAGAGGTCAGGGCAAGGCAGAAAATTCCAACCATGTAATCACTTGGTTTTTCTGATTACCTTCCCCATCCTGAAACTATCTATGTTCTCTACTTTACATCTTCTTATTAATATAAACTCAGGTGTGCCCACAGGAGATTCCTTATGAGCAACAAAATAAACTAAAATTAGTAAAATTCATTTTACTCAAGAAATTCAAGGATTTTTAGGAACTCTGGACCAGATCCTGGAACAAAGATGAACTATATTTCTTATTACACCACAAATATTTATATTTAATTTTAGAAACTTGGCAGCTCACATAAAGATGGCATGCATTTCAAGGTTTACATGAAGCCATCAACTTAGACACCAACTTAGCAACATTTTAATAGATTTTTTTTAACTTGACTCTGTAGGTTAGAAGTAGGACACCCACGTAAACAGGCTAAAATTAAGGTGCCAACAAGGTTGTGCTAATTTCTGGATATCTATAGAAGGATCTATTTTCTGCTCACTTGAATTGTTAGCAGAACAGATAGTTGAAGGTGAGCAATATATACCACCCCACAATATGACACTTAGGCATGTTGATTATTTTCAATTAGAGGCACTTAAGACACAACCCACATAAGAGGGACACTCTGACTCTGCTTTGTCCTCCTTAAAAGCAGGAAGTAAATCTCCCACGTGAAGAGTACCTTCCTTATATCAGAAGTACAGGAGGCATCCGTAAAACCAAAGTTGGGGAATTTAGGGTCAATAGGTGTGCACAAACAAGTCTTCTTCACTAATTTGCTAACCTGGATTAAAATTCCTTAGTACTGTCCATTTTCATAAACAAATCATTCTTTGTATTTAAGGTAAAACTCTTTCTACTTTGGCCACTTTTTTGAGCCTCATATGTTTATGGTGCTCTAATATGTACAAAATTAACTTACTCATTAGACTAGTCAAAAATTCTGGGAAGAAGAGAAATTTTCTGCCCAATAGACTATCTTTTTTTGCGAGGGGAAATTGACAGTCTAACTGATTTAGAGGGAGGACTGTGGGTCATAAGCTATCTTCTTGACCTTCTGAGGGCCAAAGATTTGAGATCAGTCATGTTGGCAATCAATTGTGTTTATGTGATGGAGACGCAATAAATATTGGTGTAATTACCCAATAAAATTATACATTCCAAGGTGAATTTCCCTGATTGTCAATACCCTATATCATTCTTTCTAATGGGAATGCAATGTTGTCTATAGTTTCCAAGAATGTAACTGTAAGCCCCAGAGTTGAAATTTTCCTGGATTCCATTATAAGCATTTCTTCCCTTGATTGGCATATTTTTTATCATTTAGTTACAATACATCATAACTATGGGCATGATAGTTTTCAGTGAAATATGAGTAATTCTAGCAGACTAGTAAAACACAGTGTCATCTTGGAAACCCCGAAATTGCACTTGACATCATAGAGAGGGCAATATTGTGCACTGGTTTCCCTTTAACTTTGAAAGTCTTCACTGGTAAGCTTTATATTTCTTAATCAATATTTTACTAGTTGGTTTCTACATCAAGCCCCATCTTATTAAATGTAGTGTTACTACATTTCTCAGACCTGTACCCTCTATTATAAGCAAAGTGCTTCAAAGTGATTCCAACTCTTCCTTACTGTAGTAGATGATTACAGTGATGTAACATCACTTGGGTAACCCCTTTCCTAGCATGGGTTGGGGTATTACATGTTATTGGCTTGGCTACTGGGAAACCAACACTATTATACAAACAAATACTGAAAATGTACTTGCACTTCAGGGTTACTCTCTTGCTGCTGTTACAACTCCTACTTTGACTTGTAAATAAGCTTGGACTAGCCTGCTGAATAATTAGAGGCATGTGGTAACTCTGTTGCCCCTGTGGACCCAACTCACAGCTTGACAACTAGCAGACCTGTGAATGTAGTCACATTAGATTATATACTACTCAGTTGACCTGCTGCTTAAACACAGGTGCTTAATTAATTTCAGCCAACATCATTAAATCTCAGGAAGGTACTGATGTTGATTAATATTGATACATGAACCAATGACTTGAAAGGGAAAAGGTGTGTAAGGGTTATAGTCCCTTTGGGGAACATGTTGTCATCAAGTTGGTGATGTAAGGATTGGAGAAGGAAGTAGTTGGACTCAGTCCCACTGAATGGACAGCAATAGTATTGACTGGAAGATATATGGCTCCTTGAATGAAAGGAAGACTACATAAATACTTAACCATTACACTTGCTTGTGCTTTCAGAATTGGATTTAGAATTTGTACACTACAGAGCCATGTTGTCTCAAGGGAGATATATATATTAAGAAAATAATTTTTATATAGAGATCCAGTTATATTCCAATTAGATACAGAATATAACCTATACATTTTTTTTCTTGACTTCTATAAAATGAAGATATGCTTGCAAACTCTTTAGAGGACAATAGAAGAACTGTGGTTTCTTGCCAATGGACTATCACATCAGTGAACATATTAGGGATAGTAAGGCAGTTATATTACATTTCCATTACTGTATAGATGGGTTTTGGCTCATGTAATCCACAATGCATTGTAAATTTGTGTTTACAATTATAATACATGTCCTTCTAAAACTTAAGTATTCAAGACTATTGCATCAGTTCAAAGCCTCTCTGTTATGGACCGAATTATGTCCCTCCAAATTTCATGTTTAAATTCCGATTCCAATGTGAGTGGTTTTGAAGAAATGGTGTCTAGGGAGGTAATTACACCTAATGAAGTTGTAAGAGGGGAGATCTAATTCCATAGTAGTGATGTCTTAAAAAGCAGATGTAGAGACACCACAATACTTTATCCAAGTGAACACAGAGGAAAGGAAAGTGAGGACACAGTGAGAAGGTGACTGGCCATCTGTAATCCAAGGAGAGAAATGTTGCCAAACACCAATCCTGTTGGTACTTCGATCTTAGGCTTTTATCCTCCAGAACTGTGAAAAAAATAAATCCCTGTTGTTAAGCCATCATGTGACATTTTGTCATGGCAACCTAAGTAGAGTATTATTACATGTTACATCAGTTAAAATGACCTTTAGAATTTCCTCATCATGGTTTCTTGCTTTTTATCCAATGCACTTTACTTTGTTGTTAAAAACTGCTTGATGCTTGTCTTCTAGGCAACTAATTGAAGTTTTTAAATAATTTTAATTAGACTCTTTAATGAAATGTTGAATAATGGAAAATTCATTATCACCAAACCAAATGATAGTTAAGTCTTTACTAATGTTTCAATACATATGCTTATTTTATGTGCTTAAAATAAACTAAATGGTAAGTATTGCATTGTACACTGCAAGTACAGTCTCAGCTTTCATGTCTGAACATAAAAAAATAAAGAAGACATTAAAATGAGGACACATTTCTATGTGAGGTACATTATGTCTGGAAGGTTTTCCTTTGCATACATTTCAAAATTTATTGAAAAAACAGTGGGATGCTCAGAAAGTGATGGACATATGTTGTCCATTCTCATGGATATTAAGAATTGTTGGCTCATCAACTGTAACAAGTACATCACTCTGGTAAGCAATATTGATAATGGGAAACCTTTGAACCTATTTCCTCTGAAATTATTTTGAATCTAAAACTGCTCTAAAATAATTACATATATATGCATATGCACACATGTTTTACACTACTTTTAAGACTACACATATATATGTAACCCCCAAACTAATTTTGGGTGGTGTTTACTTTTATTGAGGAAACATAGGTTTAAATTGCCATATGTAATTTAGAGGTATATATCATACCCTTCAGGTGAGCGTTACCTACCACACTGAGCACCAAGGCATCCATAGTTCTACACCCTAGTACATTGTGTCTCCTCCTCCTCTTTTTTCTCCTCTACCTCTTCTGGTAGTCTCAATCCTACATATTTATTTCTTAAATTTCTGAGGTTTGTTATTGGTTTAGTTTTATCTGACCCTTGTTTTGTTTCTCTATATTATACATACAAGTGATCCAATCTGTATTTGAATTTCTTTAGCATGAACCCACTTCCATCCATGTTGTCACAAATAACCAAAAAAAAAATCCTTTTTTTATAACTGAGTAGTATTCCATCAACTATTCTTAATCTACTCATCTGTCTTTGGGTTCATAGGTTGTTTCCATAACTTGACTATTGTAAAGACATCTGCAATGAACATATGAGTGCATGTATTTCTTTGAATTAGTCTTTGTATTCTTCAGGCAGATATCTAGGAATGGACTGGCTAGGCCATATGGAAGATCAATTTTGAATATTTTGAGAAGTTTCCATACTATTTTCCATAAGGTCTAGACCTACCTACACGCCCACCGAAAGTGTATCAGCATTCGTCTTCCTCCACATCCTCACCACTACTTGTTGTTTCTGGTCTTTTTGATAGAGGTCATTCTTCTAAGTGTAAAGTAGCATCTCACTGTGATTTTGATTTTTATTTCCCTGAGGATAAGTGATGAGGAACATTTTTTCATGTGCCTGCTAGACATCTGTATTTCTTCTTTGGAGAAGTGTATATTTAGCTCTTCTGCTCATTTTTTGATTGGATTATTTGTTTTCTTTTTGTTGAGTTGTATATGTTCTTTGTAGAGCTTGGATTTCAGTCTCTTGTCAGTTGTATAGTGTGCCAATATTTTCTCCAATTCAGTAGGGTGTCTTTTTGTTTTAGTGATAGTTTCTTTGCAGTGCAGAAACCTTTAAGTTTGTTGTAGTTCCAATTATTTATTTTCTCTTTTGCTTTTCTTGCTGTTGGAAACTAATCCACAAAGACATCATTGAAGTCTACGTTGAAGAACAGTTTGTCTATGTTTTCTTCTTTGTGTTTTATGGTTTCAGATCTTAAATCCCAGTGTTTTATCCATTTGAACCATTTATTCTGTATTGTGTGAGATAGTTGTATAGTTTCATTCTTTTGTTTGTGGCTGCCCAGTTTTTTCCAATGTTATTTATTGAAGAGACTTTCATTCTCCAATGTATACTGTTGGCCCCTTTGTTATAGATTAGCTGTCCATATAAGTATGGGTTTATTTCTAGGTTTTCAATTCTATTCTATTGGTCTGTGTGGCTGTTTTTGGTCGAGTGCCATACTGATTAAAATAATTAAGATTGTTTAAATGGCCATCTTACCCAAAGCAATGTACAGCTTCAAAACAGTCCCTATTAAAATTTCAATGACATTCATCAAAGAGATAGGGCAAACAATACAAAATTCATATGAAGTGATGGAAGACTCACAAATAGCCAAGGCAATCTTGATAAAATAGAGGAAAAGTGGTGGTATCACAGTGCCTGACTTCAACCTATTTTTTCAATACAGTATTTTCATAGAACTAACTAACCTTGTCATCATGGTATAAGCATACATTGATAACTTTATATTCTTATAGATTAAAATTAAAAGTCCATAAGCCACAAGGAAATAAGGAAAGAGATAGTCAATATAGTTATCACCAAATAAGTGTATGGATGAGCTATAAATTCTAAAATTGTGTTGTCATTTATTCTAAAACATTTATTAAGCACCACTGACATGATATCTTCTTTATTTAAAATGTACATTTCTGAGGTGTCTCATCAGATCATACTAGAAAAAAAGATGACTTGGGCTAAAATAGTATTAATTCCTTTGAGTAATCAGAACTAGTGTGAATTAATGAAATGATGAATAATTTGAATGAAGGACAGAGAAATATCAGGAGACAAAGGATCAGTTTACTTGTGAATTGATGTGGTAAAGCAACCTGTTAGAGGAAGAATCTGTGAACTGGTCACTGTGTCAGGAAGACAAATGAGAGATGAGGAATTTATGCTTAAAAAGATTTTCTTCTCAGAGTAGAGAAACCAATAGCCAGGGAAGAAAGGGTCCGATTTTGCCTCAGTTTTTAACTAATTATATAATGAAAGTTGGCTAAAAGCTGATATCAAACCACACATACATTTCAACCTCAAGTCCCTATTTCAATTCTGGTAAGTGAATGCCTATCGTTTGGGACCCAGAGTTCTTTATCTGGAGTAAACCTTTCACCTCTTTACTATAGCTTCTGAAGTATAAATTCTCAGAGTTTCTACCCCATTGCATCAAAATGATCTTTAACATATATGTCTTTTCCATAAGGTCAAATTCCTCTGAACACCAATGGTTTGGATTTACCTCCTTATTTCTCCTGCATCTGGCATAATTGTTCAGTGACTAGTATGTCCTCAATCAGTGTTTATAGAAGGAAATTGTAACTAATTGATTGTGTGATTAACTAAGGAATTATTTTCCTCTAGCAGATGTGGTATAGAGAAAAGGTATTATTATAAAGTTTTTAAGTAATTAGATCTAGATAATGTAAAGAATTTAATCAAAATAGTGCTAAAGAAATTTGGGCAATAAGCTTATTCTTAAAAATATTTTTCACTCTGTCTTTTTATACCTTTTTACTTTTAACTCTAATAAATAATCATAATTATAATTTTTGAATTCTGAATGAACCTTTGTATAAACCATTGATTTAATTATTGATGTTTTGTAGTATACAAATTTTTTTGTCTGTATACAAATATAGATTTCTATTTGTATTCTGGGCTCTTAGCACTTATGAGACTGGTGGTAATATGTTGAATGAATCATCAACTAGCTGAAGTATTTAAATGTCAGGATCGAGCACTTTGATGACATTAATTAAAAATTTTAAAAATTCTCAGATCATGTAATTTGTTTTGCTTCTAATTTACTCTGAGATACAAACAAACCCAATTATTTTTCATAATCTAAATTTTAAATGATTGGAAAAATACATTGTATGACTATCTGAAAATTAAGGAGAAATAATTTCTATATGAAATTAAATATATCAATCATGGGAAGACTTCTACTATGCCACAGAATGTACCATAGAATGATCTGAGACATTTATATTGCTGTTGGAGATATGAAAGTGACACTTTAGAATTCAGTATACTTTACTGTCAAAAGAGCATTGCTTTGGATAAAGATTTGGTTTCACACCAAAAAGGGGTGAAATGTTGGATGAGCCAGGGGTGCAACAGCCAGTCTGCTAGTGTCAAAAAGGACTTTAATAGAGACAGAAAACACAAATACGGTCATGCTTGCAGCACTACATAAAAATCATTTTAACTGGAACATTTTCTTCTATATTATAGAATTCTTGTTCCTATATAGAAAAAAATCATTGTTAAGGAACAAGTTTGATTTCTATTTATTCATTCTCAATATGTTACTTTGTTAGGAGCATGGCATATAGAAAGGATATACTGGATAAACTGAAACATACACCACCAAGTCACCCAATAAATTAAACCTATTTTATACCATTCTGGCATTCCTTGTAGTCTCTGTAACAAAAACAAACTATCAAACAAAAAAACCACCTTTTTGAGGCAGTCTTCTTCAATTTATTAAATCTTTTAGTCTTTCACAGAATAGTGAAACCAGCTTTCCCTTTGAATTTATTTTTAGTCCTTAAAAATATTTGTTCATAGAATTATATTTCTCTTATTATGCGTTATTTTAAATATTTCTAAAAATATTTAAAAGCTAAAAGCATCCCATGCAGCAAGTCCTCTAACGTTAATTCCAGATTATAGATTTATATGGATGTGTATTCATTGAGGTCTGCTGTTTTTCTTGAAGATTTATTTAATTTTTTTATGCATACAAGAGCTGGGGTGCAGGCCATAGGTGCAGGAGGTGAGAGGATTCACCAGAGTCAGAGTGGGGAGCAGAAAATGTAGATCTACTGAAATCCACTGCTGAGGGGAACAGTGTATGAGACAGGAGGGGTCACAGCACAATGTGGGCCAGCTCTCTGGCCTGGGATGAACTCAGGCCACAGTGGATGGATGGCTATAGCTAAGTAGAGCTGAGACTGTAACCATTGCACTACCAGGGAGTAGAAAGATACATGGCATTGCCTAATTAAGATAGTGTCTATTTTGATCTCAGGATCTTGAGAATCTGTATCTATACTGTTTGATTATAAGACTTTACTCTGTAAAGTCTTGATTAATTATTTTCTCAAAAAATCCAGTTAAACACAGCATCACGATAACATTTTCTATGGACATTACTGACTAATGTGAAAACAGTATACTTTATGGGAAGCTATTAGTATATATTGAGAGTAAAAATCATTCGGTTTATGAAACTCATCATCATCATGTAAGGGAATAAATGAAAAAAAATACTCAGGGCATTTTATTAGTGCTTTCAAAGAAAATAAATGTCCAATCCTTAGAAATGATGTTTCAATTTTATTTAACACATATAACATCCCAACATAATGCTAAATTATCGGCAATAATCATCTCAAGGGGTTAAGTTGCAACACTATGAAGCTATCTGCAGCCACAGCAGCACAAATTCAATTCCCAACCAAGGAAATAACCCACATGGCACAGCAGACCTCTCTGGACTCTAGCTCACTGTTCCCCTCAGCAGTGTATTTCAGTCTATCCATCTGTTCTGCTTCATACTCTGCCTCTGGTGAATCCTGTTACACTCTGTACCTCAAGCCTAGTTTTTGTATAAATAAATAAATCTTTAAAAAATTCATCTCACAATGTCGATAATATTATTATACTTTGAGAAGATCAGAGTTGGAGACACTTCTGTGAGTACCCACTAAGAATACCATTATCAGTATGAAGAAAAGAGTAAGATAAAAAATTTCCTTTTCTTGGGGCCTCCCCGGTGGTGCAGTGGGTTAAGCAACACACTATGAAGCAAACCGCAGCCACTGCAGCACGAGTTCGATCCCTGCTGCCGGCCAGGGAGGGGACCCACATGGCGCGGCAGACCTCTCCTGCTGTGCCCGCTGCTCCCCTCAGCAGTGTACTTCCATTGATCTGCCTGTTCTGCTCCCGCTCTCTGTGGTGAGTCCTCTCACCCCCCCACCACACCTCTGGCCTGTACCCCGGTGCTTGTACGCATAAATGAATAAATCTTTAAAAAAAAAAATTTCCTTTTCTTGCATCTAAAGGTGACACATTTCTATCATGAAGAGTCACAGGCTCAAGAATATATATGAATCAGGATAATATACCATCCAATTTTATTATTTCCTTACTATTTCATTAATCCCATCCTGGGATGGGTATCATGGTTTTGACTAGAGATACTTGGCTGCCAATCAACAGGACCTCAAAGATTATCTAAAATTCTCAGGCTAATTTCTAGCTCTGCTTAGAACACTAAGCTTTCAGAAATTTTTATAATTTTAAACTTCATAGGTTATTTGATACCAAATTTCAAAGATATTTTGTGGTTTTGGAATTTAATCAATTTTTAAAATATATTTGAAATGGTTTTTCAGGTGTTAAGCCTATTCTGTGAATAATACAAATCCATATTCTGATTATTCTGGTTAAATAAGAAGGCAAAAAGATGTGAGAAAACTATTAATTATGTACATTATATTTTTTGGTTGTTTCTTAATTGCGCAATTGGTAAAAACCAGAGGAATTGTTTGATCTTTTTATTCTTTTGTAGAGAAATTTCAGTAACCAAAACCAGTGACTGTCTCTGCAAAACAAAGAACTGATTACATGTTTAGTCAATAAATAAAGAATGGCCCATTACATGTTTTGTGTTGTTCATTTAATTCCCCAGTTGCATTTACAAGGTTTTCTTTGAAATTGCAGTAAAATGAAATGGTCTTTGGGTAGAGAATAGGAAAAATAGTGTTTTCTCCTTTTCATAATGGTCCAGCACTGCAGCGAACTATGTACAAGCAGCCTCTAAATTGCAAGATGAAGGCACAAATGCAATGTTCCCTACAGTGAGGTTATAATCCCCATTGAGGACAGTCTTATGTGTGCTCTCAGGAGGCATTGGGGAAAGACAATTTGCAAATGGAAGGAAAAAGAGAAATGACAAGGATTTGGAATTTTGCCCCTTCTCAAGGATTCTATCTTTGTCCGCTGATATACATGTCTGCTAGTTTTTCAGGGTCATTTACACGATGACATTGACTTATTTAAACAAGGAAGACACGAGGACCTACTCAGGAAAGTGTCAGCCCAGGAAGAGCCCTCACACCAGGCCTCACCGTCATTAGTCCCCAGATGAGAGTTCAGACTGTCACTTGTTTCTTTTGGTCTTGGATATCAGAGTATTCATGATTGGGGGGCAAAGGATCCAAAGCTGACTTCTTTTGCAGTAAACTACTTGAATATTGTGCTTGAAACCCAACTAGTTTTCTACTCCTGGTTGACTTGAAGTTCCGCTTTCACCTCTCCACAACTCTTGTCAATTGAAGGTGGACTAAAGGCTAGAAAGGGCCAATTTACCAAACTGACTTTAGTCTCATAAAGTAACAGTAATTTCTGCTTGAAATACTGAGGCTCAGGGCTAAAGGTACAGGCAGACCTGGAGGAAAGATGGGGGAAATGATCCCACTATGACAGCCAGGATCCAAATCACTTCTTTCAGTTTGAAGGGGGGTGTCAAAAAAAACCCCACAAACAAACATGGTCAAAAACAAGCAAACATGTTAGTAGCTTGTATGATAATAAACAGTAAAAGCCATAAATTCTCTTAAACAGATAGATTATAATCACACATGTGCAGCACACACACACACACACACACTTGCCTAGTTAGAAAGATTGGAGCCTTGATTTAACATATCTAATAACACATTTTCTCTTTCTCATGGCTCATACTTGAGAGACATTTTCCAGGATGATGCAAAAACTGAAAAACGAAAATTACACCTATATATCCAAAATAATATAACATATTATATTGATCAGTCTTAACTAAATATTTCTGTTATTCTTATGAGAAAATAATAATTACCTAAATCTATTACATTTCTTTTTTTCTTGCCTCCCTCTCCTGCAGATAGTAACCCTGCTTTTTTATACTATAAATTATATAATAGTCTACCTATTTTCATAGTTACACACACATCAGTGTGTGCTGTTTATATATACATACATATATATGCATATACAGATATATAATTAACTCCAACTTAATAGTCTTAATGTCGTGTTTGTAAAATTGTAAAGGGTTTGGCATTTTGCCAGAACATTTTATATACATGTTACATTTAAAACTGATTTCTGGAACAAAATCTATTCTATTATAGAGACTTGTGAAGTTAGAATCTGAGATTTCAAATAAAAGCATTTTTCTACATTTTTGTGAGAATCAAAGTCATTGTGATTCAAACGAGAATGACAAAGGTGACTCAAGAGTCTCTCTCTCTCTTTTGACTTTGTAGGGCGGCCCTTTGTTAGCACAGCCTTAAAGATCTCTTTTTCTATAAATCTAACAGTAGATTATTTGCCTTAAATCTAAGAGGCCCAACCATTTGGAGTTTAAAACTCCTGTGTCAGTCTAACTTTGCATCACACTGGGTGGAGTCAAAAGGTCAGACACTATCTCATTGGGAAAGAAAAATTATCATGTCTGAGTACCAAGAATAACAATTCTATATATGGACAGGTCTAGTTCATTCAACATTTCAATGGTGGCCAAGTGATACACGCTGAGCAGCCTCAACCTCTTCAGCTGGAAGCTTAGCTTTTTGGGAAGATGTGGCAAGGCAAAATATTCGGAGAAAATGGGCATTTCACTTTTGGGGAATGAAGGAGATTTCTAGCTGGAAAGGACTTTTGAGAAATCTTACTTGTGACATCATGTTCTTTCCCCTCATTGTTTCTTTCTCATATAAAAAGCTTCAACGTATTCCATTCACCATCTTCAAAAGTGTCTATTCTTGATACTAATTTTTCTATTTCTTCATGCAAATATTATTATAAATGCCCATAGCTTTGTCATTTATGGACAATAACATTTGCATTTTTGAAAAAATTGAAATAAAATGGTAAGGAAATCAGTTTAAATTAAAGCTGTATATATTATATATCATATACTATGATATATACAATGTATATTACATGTGAGATTCTCATAACTACATAAAATAAATCAGGTAATATAGTCGATGTATAGTACTCCACTGAGCTAATATATTAAATGCTAAAAACAGTGTCAACTATAGTAAGATAATTGCAAGTGCCAGGATAGCTGGGATTATGTAATTGACTACCTATCACATCCTTGTCATTCCAGGAGAAGTAGCTCTAAAGATATTTTTCTTCATGCTTTTTGTTTCAGAATCCCATCAAGGGCAATTAGGGAAAATTGAAATTCAAAGAAAAGACAAGTCTGACAAAATACACAAACACTTGAATTCTGCACATGGTCTCTACAGATAGGGGGATGTGTTATAAGGTGGTATCTCTTTAGTTAATTACAAAATAAATTCTCTAGCACTACCCTGTATTCCTTCTGCAATAAACTGAGATGTCCTTTAGCAGTGATGAATAAAATAATATATGAAGAATGCACACAATAGGCAAAATGCACTCTTGAAACCAAAGTCACAAACTCAAAAAGATTAATAAAAATGGCAATGATGTAGATAATGATCAGGTCTTATTGTCCTCTTATATGTTTAGAAATCTAAAAAAAAAGGCTGATTCTGATTTTATTGAGAATATTTCCATGTATTTTATTTCAAATACTGGAATCAATCAGTAGCTAATGACATGATTATATGAAATTATGAAACACTGTTAAAAAATGGTTTTCAGAAAAAATGCTACTTTTGTTTTGACTTTAAAATATAGCATATTAATGGACAAAATTAAATGTTTCTTTAAATGTACTGGAATAAATTTTTAACTTACCTTGATACTAAGACAGTTTATTTAACTTAAATTTTTTATGATTTATGAACTACTTTTACAAGTATTAGCTAAGTGATCCTTTCTATGATCTGTAAATAAGTGAAATAGTTACCAATATCATTTCCTTTTTATATACGAGGGAATAAAGCTTCAAGAGGCTAAGTAAATTTACAAGTTATTTTAGCTAATAGTAGTGGAGATGGATCTTAAATGCAACTCTTTAATCACTGCATCCTTCCCTGCAGTAGCTTTCTGAAATAAAAGAAATGCATGTTCATGTTTATCTCTCCTAGACACATTTTTCTACTTATAATTCCTTTAGTGGAAATTCCCAGCAATAACATTTATATTCACATTTAAATATTTGTATTTAACCAATTTTTAATTAATTAATATGCAAAATTATTTACAGACTTATAGGATAAAAAGGATTGCATTTAACTTAGTCTAACTCACTTCCTCCAGATAAGTAGAAGCAGCGATAGTCAGTCCCAAATCCGAAGTAATTCATCTTTATTTTTTCAGGCTTTAGAAGCCTTTTAGTTCACAGTTCTGGGATTTAGTCATCTTTGGAAAGAAAAATTACTTATTCTGAAGAAAAAAAATTCTCTTGGTGCATTTGAAATATACTATTCCCTGGCTTAAAGTTGAGAATGATTAATAAAATCCTATTAAAATGTCACCCGTCTCTCTTTAGCCAGGTAAGTTTCACCTCTAATCACTCTAAATGTCAATAACATATTTTCCTTAACTGTGCAAATTTATAGTATTTTATAAGTGTATATTATATAAATAGAATTGTATAGGACTTAATTAAATACTTAAATTCCATTGATTGTAAACTTATTAAGGCCTTGTATTTTGCTATATGCATCTTTATCTAACTGCATATTATTCAGAAATGATATTTTATTTGGATGATTCCTTGAATGGGTTTCATGGAGGATATTATTATAAATATCCAATTTTTCAAGTTTAGCTTCAGTCTGAGCTATGTTATATATATTGTTTAATGAGGAAATCTTGGAGGCAATGCCTAATTCTAACTAATGAACTCAACTGCAGTTATTCTCCATGACTCCCTTGGATTAATCATTCAATTTCATTTCTCAAACATATGCATTTCCAAAATCAGTGTGACTTGTCTTGAAGTAGCTTCTGAAATCATTATAACTATTTGGTAAATACCATTTTGCACCCTACAGTACTTAGACAATAACCAAGGGATAATACCTAGTAATAATATGTAAGTATGGTATCAGCAGGAATCCACAATTTTAGAAAGGAAAACTTATATACTTCTGCACTGATTAGAAAAAATTTAGTGGAGAAGTTTTAAGACAGGATAAACTTGAAGGATAGATAGGGCTTTACTAGATGTTAATAGAAACATAGGGATAGTGAGAATTCTGCTGTACAAGAAATCATTGTCATTACCATTTACTAGGTGGATGGAATTACATTTTTGTATCTCTTCAAGTTTTCTCTTATTACAGCACTATGCAAAAAAATAGAAACCAATGTAGAACTACACTTAGAGGGGCAATGTTGTATAAAAAGCATGATAGACAAAAAGTTAATTGATTTTGTTCTTGATTTTATTTTTAATTGAAATTCCATGTTTGTCAAGGTCGTGTAGGTTCTCCAAAATTACATATCCACATCTGCAAAATAAATAGTAACAATTAATATTTATTAAACTCACATGATAACAAATATTCACTACATTTCTTATCTTTTTTTGTCTGACTTCAATTATGTTTTCTGTCTTTTTTAAATTTAACTTAATATTTGAATATAGGATTTTTCTTCTTTCTTTTTGCATATGTTTCTAAGTAGTCCTGATTTTAGCAATGTTTGGTATTCACTCCACACTATTCTAATTTAACCCATTTGTACTGAATTCATGGGAAAACAAAAGCAAAAGAGAAGAATATCAGAGTTAGGTTAGATAACTATAAATATATTTGTGAGATATAATATAGATAGAAATATACAAAAGCAGGATAACAGGCAGCAATATAACATGTCATGCTAAAGAGTCGGATTCAATCCTCAATAAAAGGAAAATGATAGAAAGGCAGGGTGTAGTAGTAATTGCATGATAATATTTGTGTTTCAAAGAACTGATCTAGGACTTCCTATTTCCTGTTTAGTATGTAAGGAATTTGGAAGTTACTTCACCACATTAACAAACACTAAACAAACTGAAAAATCATTTTTTTCCTTATAAAAATAAGAGAAGTGAGGTAACAGTACAAAACCGTTGATCCCAAAGCAGACAGATATAGAAAATTAGAATAAACAGAAAGAAATCTCCACCCCTTTCTGACTTGGAAAACTTAATTATTTAGTTATTTTATATTTAAGAATATCAAAAAAAAGTGATATAAAGTCATATGATTTCTACAAAACTTTCTTAAATTATTGAAAAGGACTCACAAATACCCTTACTTAATGAGGACCTATCATTGAATATTATGTATTCTCTAAGTGAATTGAGTGCCACATATTTTCCATGAACTTGTTAAAACATTACTTTCTGAATATGTTTTAAGGCTCATTCACTGTTTCCCTGTCTCCAATAATAGTTCAGTTAGTTTTAAGTCATTCAACTAGTAAAAAGAACTGAATAACCATGAGTTATAATTAGTATTAACTTGCTGATCATCCACTATTTAGTCTAACTTTCATTGTAGCAACTTGACTTTTTGTAAATAAATAAAATTCTCAAGTTCCTCAGAACATGTTCTAGCATTCAATAAAAAAAGCCCTATTTTTTCTTAGTCGGTGGTGTAAATGCCCACATTAATAGATTGCATTTTGTCTTTAAATTTCTGCCAAGGTGGAATATGAAAGTGGATCTGCTAAACTCAAAAACAGAAAGTACAGCCTTAACACAATGACAGAGAGGACATGTAAGACCTAAAAGTGCTTACAGTTAAAAAAAAAAATTACACACTATGCAAACTCACTCACAAACATGTCAGTCTTTTAAGTTAGAGAAATGATTAGTTGAAAACAGGGAGTCAGGGAGAAAACACAAGAAGCGTTGTTGGAGGAGTCCTAAATTTTAAAATTTTGTGTGACCTCATCTTTTAAATATGTATTTGTGGATATAAAGCTGTTTTCTAAAAGAATGTTACAAATACAAACAATTTTACAAATCACAATGCAAATCCTGATCTTACCCTTTTGAAAAGTGGGATGTATGTGAGCAAGAGAAGAGAAAATGAAAAAAAAAAAAATAAAGGAATGTTACTATTTAGTATCAGTTCTGGTAAAAAGTTTGATGGAAGATGACCTATGAGTGTTGACAAGAACTAACGTTTCTACTAAGCATTTGGTACATTTAATTCATTAAGGTTATTCCTATAGTCTATAGGAGCTGACTGAATGAAATTTCAAATATCATAGAAAAAAAGATAATACTTTAGGCGAACCCAAGCCTTATTTTTAAATGCCCAAATGAGAATGTACTTAGACTTTACCCAGAACTTCTTTATTTCTCTTCATCTTTGTTGGTGTATAAATCTGATCCATATAAGAAATCTGCTTTCTGATGTGGATGCATCTTCCATAATTGTGCATGTCTTCTAAATCAAAGCCACAATCTGTGTTCAGATCATCCTCTTATCTTAGCAACCATGCAACCATACTGTCAACTTAACAAGCTGGACTCTGAGGAGGCAAATTACCGACTGTTAAGTTTCTAGTATATTTCCTACTGTCCTCAACAATTTTCAGGACTTCATGATGACCTTGTCAGAGGTGACCAGTGACTTGATTAATGGAGAACAGGATCAAAGAGGTTGATTAACTTTCATTGGTCACATCATTAGCAAAAAGCAAAACAAACAAACAAAAAGGAAAGAAATTAAAATCTTAATAATATCTCCAGTCCTCTATGAACACTAACTCAGCTTCAGATGCCTTCAACTGATTTTTAAACTTAAAATGAGGTTTTGGCAGAAACTTTGGCTTTTTGAATTCCAAGTGGCAGTATTATTTAGTGTTCCTTTACTGATAAAGTCTCCTGTTAAAGTTCTATTTACCTCTCTGGTCAGGGGAAAGAGGAATATTTGCTAACCTGGTTGTACATGCCTTGCTGTGACCTTTTACTGTCCCTTCTGGTCTTGGTTGTTGGAGATTGTCCTCTTCCCACCTGCTTTTATTTGTACTCTCTGAACCACTGTTTGCATTTAATTTTAAAATGTCTCCTTCTATTATCTTCTTTGGTTTTTTAATCTTTTTATACCACTTTTTTTAATACCTTTCAGATTTTCCAATTCATCTAAAACTTTATTTTAAAATGTATTTTAAATGTGAGAGAAGTTGCCAGTTGGGAGTGACCGCAAGAAATAGAAGAAGGAAAAAAAAATTTAGACCGATGAGTCAAAAAGATTGAAATATAAGAAATGTTAAGTATGGACAAAACTGTAAAACTAAAGATTTTCCTAAACAGAAAATAGATGAAATAAATTAAAAATAAAGAAAACATAGACAAGACTTTGAAGCAGTATGAAGTTGCTATAGATTGATGATTAATTCCTAGAAACATAAACTGTAATCAGACAGACTCCAGGAAAGAATCTGGATTGACTTTCTGTTTAAGTGAGAGAACGAACAAACATGCACCCACACAGGGACCAATTTTGTTCTGTATAATCCAGCGAAATGGGAATTTGTCCTAAATAGTTCTACCTGATGCTGTATGTATTGAGTCGACTCTTGACCAAAGAAGATATAATACTAGAAGAAGCATTTGTTCTCATTTACTGAAGCTTTTAGAGATGATAGGGCTGATTTCTCTCTCAGTTTGGACTAACCCAGAACAAAATTGTATCTATAGTTTCTGGACTTTTTTCAGTTTTGTGTCTTCCTTCTTTTACTTTTATTCATCAGAATTATAGTAACTTCAGGTTTTCCCTTTTACAAAATTCTTTTGTGTCTAACTTTATTAGGCACATCAAAAGCTCATTTATATATATATATGTATATATATATAAATGTTTTGTGTTCATCTGTTTCTCCATAAAAATAGTATTTAACCTAAATATGCAGATGTTATATAGTATTATATATCAAATTATACATGATCTGTTATATATTTGTATGGCTGGGGTACCATATTTTGAAACCCACCAAACAATCATAGACTCTACAAGTCATTTTTTGATTTGTTACACCATTTAATTCAGACAGAAATTCCTTACTATAGGTATTTTTATGAAGTCCTAAGTCCCTTAGAATATTTCCCAGGTTATGTATTGCAATGCCAGCAATTCATTATGATTCAAGACACTCTGCTTCAAAGCTATATCTTTTTAGCAATTCTAATAGGTATGTAATAATACCTCATTGTGATTTAATTTATAGTTCTCCAACCATCACTGATAGTGAACTTTCTTTCATGTACTACTTGCCATATATAACATATATCATACATATATGATATATGTATTCTGTTAAGTGAAATTTCAATTTATATTTGTGACTCATTATAGTTGTACTATTATCCTCCTGTTGAGTTTTGAGATTTTAAGAAAATATATCCTAGATACTGATCCTGTGTTGGAAAGTATGTAGGTTGCAAGTATATTTTCCTAGTCTTTTATAGTTATTTTACCAGAATCTCAGAGAGCATAAGAATTTAATTTTAATGATGTCCAATTTATCATTTTTTTCCTCTTATGGATCATGGATTTGATGTCAAATTTAAGAATCTGCCTGGTCCTGGTCCTATATTCTAATGAGTTTCTTTGTAGAGTTTCTAAAATGTGAAAGCATTATCTTTAATGTTATTATATATTTTAAGTTAATTTTTATATAATATGTTCTTTTAAAAAATTATGCATACCCCCCTCGACATGGCGCTGAGGCAGCGGTCGCGACTCTGTTTTTGCGCCCGGCTGCCCGACTTCTTCCTGCTTCTGCTGTTCAGGAACTACTACTGGAACTTGTACCCAGCTGCAGAGGAACAGTTATCAAGCAGAAATACCTAAAACACCAGGAAAAGAACTCAGAAATCATGCCCACCAGCAGCAGCAGGACCGGGACACAACAGACTCTAACCCGAAGGTTAACAATGGGAAGAAAGAAAAGTACCAATGACCAAACAGGTTCACCCAAAAACAATACACCGCAGAAAGAAAGTCAACACCCAGAACCAGATATTATAGACACAGAGGAATATGCACATCT
>JAGFMF010011849.1:709263-767262 GCA_019455555.1 Galemys pyrenaicus | reverse complement strand
GATGGGAACACGAGGGACTGAGGTGATGGTGCACTGGTGAGATGGTGATGGGGAATACATGGGGATTACAATTAATGGCAAGTATATGTAAATTTTTATATATTTTAATAAAAAAATACATTTAAAAAAATAAAAAATTTATGCATAGAAGAACTGGGGTGCAGGTGAGAGTTATGGGGGGTGGGTGAGAGAATCCACCAGAGACAGAGCTGGGAACAGAACAGGCTGATTAACTGAAACACACTGTTGAGGAGAATAGTGAGCAAGACAGGAAAGGTCTGCTGTGCCATGTGGGTCATCTCTCTGGCTGGTGGCAGGGATCGAACTGGTGCTGCAGTGGCTGTGGTTTGCTTCATAGTGTGTTGCTTAACCCGCTGCGCCACCAGTGAGGCCCTATAATATGTTCTTATATTGAGACTTTATTTGGTTTTATTTTGATATTATTTCATCCATCTCATATTTCATATTTCAAAAAACTAACCTCCTTTTGCTTCTTTGTGAAAATAAGCAGAGCACATTTGTGTAGGTCTATGTTGGGGCTCATGGTCTGTTTGATCTAGGTGTGGAAACTTATAATAACACTACATTGTCTTGATTACTATATTCACGTAGGACTTAATATAGAACAATTCCTCCGATTTTATTATTTTTATTTTTTTAAGATTTATTTATTTATGCATACAAGCACTGGGGTACAGGCCAGAGGTGTGGGGGAGGTGAGAGGTTTCACCAGAGACTGATGGGGAGCAGAACAGGCAGATCAACAGAAGTATACTGCTGAGGGGAGGAATGGGCACAGCAGGAAAGGTCTGCTGCACCATGTGGGTCCCCTCCCTGGCTGGCAGCAGGGATCGAACTGGTGCTGCAGTGGCTGTGGTTTGCTTCATAGTGCGTTGCTTAACCCACTGCGCCATCAGGGAGGCCCAATTTTATTCTTATTTTTAAGATTTTTTTTTTTTAGCTAGTCTGATGCCTATGCATTCCATTTACATTTTAGAATGAGCTTTTCCATCCTTGTATTCACAAAACATTGCTGGTCTTTTGATTCATACTGCATTAATCCTACAGGTAAATTGGGGACAAATCGACATCTTTACTATCTTAAAAGATACATGTTATGATTTGTCTAAATCTTCCACAATTGGAAATGGTTTCATAGAGGTAGAAGTTTGGCTTTATATAGTAGCTTAATCTTCAGTGAAAATTTATGCAAATTTATGCATAAGGAAATTATCTCAGAAATACTATTTTGGCAGTGTGGTGGGGGCAGATATTCTCCTTTTAGAATTTGACTTATGTAAATGGAAGGATAATAGGGCAAAAAAATTTCTACGTCTAACACGAATATCATGTAATTCTCATTTCATGGATCAGAAATATCCTGTTAGTTCACATTACTGTTTGTCTTCAAACAATGCTATCAAAATTTACTCCAACAATTAGAGTTTATCTACTTCCTGTTCTTCCTTCCTGCTGTATTTAATTGCTTTCAAAAAAGAAAATTCTTCTGGGCCTTCCTGGTGGTGCAGCGGGTTGAGTGCCACATTGTGAAGCATCCGCAGCTCAGCAGCATGAGTTCGATCCCCTGCCAGGGAGGGGACCCACATGACGCATCAGACCTCTCCTGTCTTGCCCGCTGCTCCCCTCAGCAGTGTTTCTGTTTATCTGCCTGTTCTGTTCCCCACTCTGTCTCTGGTGAATCCTCTCACCTCTCGTGACTCTGGCCTGTACCCAGGCTCTTGTATGCATAAATAAAAAATGATTTTTTTTTAAAAAAGAAAATTCTGGCTGTATCCAAAGTTCCACTGAAATTTGTTTTATACTAATGGAAGTTATCATTTCCCTACATGTATCTGTAACCTGTGGCTGAAATCATAGATTGTCACAGGTGGTGTCTCCTGGAGGGGTTTGCAGCTCCAGGGAAAACACTAAAAATAGTCTCATTTTGGGATGGAACAAGGGAGAAGAAATATAAGGGACTGAAAAAGTGGTGGGTGGATTCATTCAGTCTTCAGGATTCAGTGTTTTCAGATCTTCAGCATTTGGAATCAGTGCATTCCAGCCCCCACTGTTCCAATCTTCCAGAAATCTGTTGTGGGCCACTGAAAGGGGAAGCCTCTAGCAGCCAGCATAGGGAGGAAAATGTTGGAGGCTTTGCAATTTGCCAGACAACTGAAACTATTCCTGGTTTTGCTGCTGTTACAGCTTGGCAGAGAAGGTTAAAACCCAGAGCCAGGTGCCTTGCTGAGCTGGGTGACTGTGGCTGCTTGTTGGGTCATTCAGCCTCTGCAGCTACTGTTTTGAGGGTCTCTTGTCTGGTGCTGTGCTGGGGCATTCTGGCAGCTTGGGAGCATCTCCTGATGCATCTTCTTTATCTTCAAGAGCTGGAACAGGGCCTAGAGTATGGCTGCCACGTTCTCCAAGTCAGTAGTGTCAGGAAGACGCCATCTTGGTCACGTGGCCTATCATTCTTGAGAGCTCTGTATCTTCAGTGGGAAGATGCAGGAAGATGCTATCTTAGCTGCTTTTATTTAAGACTGAAAAACGCTGAACGCTGCTTAGGTGATGTAAAGGCCATTTTGACCTCGGTATCTCTTTGTTTTTCCGTGGTGTGTTATATAAATCCCTTTGTTGTTGTTCTCTGAGCCTGCATAGTCTTGTAATTATATGTTCAGGTGAAGAGCTCAGACTGGTAAGATATTTGGGCGCACCCTTGGCAAGTTTTAGTGCCCTTTAGTGCCCTTTTGGATATCTATAGTGGAAATGATTTTAAATACATAAATATACTTCATAAATTTCTGCCAAAATTAAATAATTTTTCATCTACACAAACTATAATTTATATTTTTAAATAAGCAAAAGAGCAAGACACAGTATATCCTGAGATAGAGTTATGAGCTATATTTACTAAAAAAGATGGAAGGACAAGATATCTGTATACTTAGGGAAAATTCTCTTACTTTCTTTCTCTCCTTCTTTTTGTACTAAGTGAAAGACTTCATGTTTTAGTTGATCCTAGAAGTTTTCTTGTGATGGAAGACAAAGATGAAATAATAAGGGACATAAAACTACCTTGAACGTGTGATATTCTATACTTTGTCATGTAAAATTATAAGTTTCCAGAAATTAAACCCATTCCAGATAGATTTCTATAATTTATTCCCATTCACTCTAATGCTTAAGAACTTTTTAAAATCCTTAATAGAAAAGATAACTATCCCAACAGGGAAAAGACAGAAAGTTAATGAACACAGGGAGAATAAAAAATGACTAATAAATAAAATGTTCAAACTTGTCTTAAATACATTTGAAATTAAATGTATATTAGTTTTCTCTATCAGTGTTCAATAAAATATTTTCTCAGAAAGTACCAATATATTTTTAAAGGAAAACAGGGTGTGAATATGAATGTGTGCATATAAATGAAGTGCTAAATGGATGTTTACAATTAAATTTGATGGTATTCCTCAGTTTTCTCTTCTTCATTTTGCATTTATATACTCTAAATGTTTACCAAGTCCAAAACTGATTTTTTTTTTTAAAGATTTTCTTTATGCATACAAGAGCTGGGGGACAGACTAGAGGCTCAAGCAGTGAGAGGATTCACGAGAGAGAGTGGTGAGCAGAACAGGCAGATGGACTGAAACACACTGCTGAGGGGAGCAGCGGGCAAGGCAGGAGAGGTAGAGGTCTGCTGCGCCATGTGGGTCCCCTCCCTGGCTGAGGATTGAACTCATGCTGCAGTGGCTGTGGAAGCCCACAGTGCGGTGCTCAATCCCTTACACCGCCAGGGAGGCACCCAAACTATTTTGTGAAAGCAATTAAAATGTAGCTGTTTTGAAATATAAATAAATATAACACAATAAAATTAAATGTGTACATTGTAATCATGTTGTTACTTGATAATGCTTTTTATTTCTTAGAAACACTTGTAACATTATCACAATTTCTACATATTATAGTCACTGACTTTTTATCTACAGAATTTAAGAAATTATCACTTTAGTAAAAAAGCCATATTTGCCAAGTTAATACCATAATCTATTCATAAGTTATTTTACAGATAGATAGATCTAAATCATAGGATATTTATATATTTGACATTTATAGAGATATAATCTTTGAAAATTTATTTTATGCAAGCATTTCTTGAATTCTATGAGCCTCTGAATATAACACACTGTGTAAGAATCTAGAATGACTTTAACACTTTGTATACGTGTGTGATTGAATCTATTAATATATATTTTATTTGAGTAAGAGCTACTTATTGAACTAGACATGTCATCATAATCCCATTATATTTGACAAAGATTAGCATTTGATCTCCTTGTTTTGATTTGTATGTTGTTTGTTACGTGTACTACATGGGTAATCTCAAAGAATGTAAATGACTGGTTTATTTCTGGTTACTTTCAAATCTGGAACTTGTTAAAATTTATATCCATGAAGATGTCATTTTAACAGTTTTGAAATTATTGGAACATAGCATATATTATCTATTTTGTAAACACCTAAAGATACAATGATAATTTGTTAAGTAGAGTGGGTGAGTTTAATTAGCTTACTTTAGACTTGACATTTTAAGAAAACTAAATGCTTCTAAATATATATGACCTTTAAATTATATTATCAAACAACCAGCAGTCTTGAAAATGTATGATGAGATCTTATAGACCACATTATACAACAATATATTTTTGAAAATACTTAAGCCTTATACTTTTTTTAAAAAGATTTATTTATTTATGCATACAAGAACTGGGATACAGGCCAGAGGTGTAGGGGTGAGAGGATTCACCACAGAAAGAGCAGGGATTAGAACAGGTAGATCAACAGAAGTACAGTGCTGAGGGGAGCAGCGGGCACAGCAGGAGAGGTCTGCTGCGCCATGTGGGTCCCCTCCCTGGCCGGCAGCAGGAATCGAACTTGTGCTGCAGTTTGCTTCATAGTGTGTTGCTTAACCTGCTGTGCCACCAAGAAGACCCTTAAGCCTTATACTTAAATAATTGCCCTGGAATAAGAAAGCAAATAAAAATTAAAATCACGTGCTATTTTCAATTTAAAAAGTGAGAATGTTGCCAAAATATAAAATAAATTCAAAGCATCACTCAGAGGGAAAATAACAGTTTTAAATGATTTTACTGAAAAAAGACAACTAAAGATAAACAATTTCTTTTTAATTAAAAAAAAAAAAACTAAGGAATCAATACAAGTGAATGCAGAAGCAGAGATTTTATATCCAGATGCTAACATGAAGAGAAAAATAACTTGAAATTACAACAGGAAAATAATAATAAATAAGATCAAAATATTTCCTTGAAGAGGGAAATAAATGTTGGCGAGGTTAAAAACAAAGAAAAATGTAAAGTAATAGCAATAATAAGGAAATAAGAAATGTTATTATGTGAAATATATAATTTCAATTTAATTTCACCTTTGTGAGGGAAATTGATGATTAATACAAAAAGGTGTCAGTATTGAACTTGAACTCCAAAGTGGAAAGTGTGAAATCAATAACAGCAGAAAATATGGTAGTAATATACATGGAAAATGTCCTAGTGAGTCTAACTGTGCCCTTTACTTTTGGCTAGTTTAAATTGGAGTAATTTCTAAACCATTTCTTTGACCAAATTTATAGTAAATTATGAGAAGTTAACTAAATTAAAGTGAAAGTCAAGCAAAGCCATAACTCCACAAACAGAAGTATAGCAATTTAATTTATAAATATATTTGAAAAATATATATAATAGTATCAAAAAAGCATATTAAAAGAAAAATGTTCAATAACCAAGTAGTATTGTTTAAAATTAAAATAATACTTCTTTAGTGAATAAATCAACTACATTTTTATATTTACAAATTAAGAGAGAAAATATCAATACGATTATAAAGCTATAAATATATACATATCTATACATATACATATGTGTCAATACAATTATAAAATATTGTATAAAAATAATGCAATTATTAAAATATGCAGTAAACATATATATATCTACTAATTCATGCATATTAGTAAATCAATAATAACTTTAAAATATGAGAAAAGGGGAAATAGAAGGACCAATTAAATGAGTGCAGTCAAAATGCAAAGAAAATTCATAAACTTTATAGATTGAAGCTATTACAGAATGTGATTGTCCTCTTACTATGATTATTTAAAATAAGACAAAAATAAACAGTACAAAAATAAAAATGCTATAAAATTATAATTGAATAATGATAAAATCCAAGCTATTTAACATAAATAATTAACTTTAATATGATCTCATTTTAATTAAATAGTAGGTAAAACACAAACATGAATAGCCTTTCATTATAACAACTTACTTTTTGAAATTGTAAAGGAGAAAACATCCCATTTATTACAACTAAACCACTGTAGTTATGTAGAAGGAAATCACATTATAGTGAATCACACTATGAAATTTTACTGAAGATCATACTGAAATCTGGAACAAACCTGAAATACTTTAGACTAGAAAAAAAGAATACTTTTGTTTTCAGGAGTTAATCTAAGCATTCAATGTATTCCAAAAATAATTACTTTATAAAACTGAATAAAATCCTCTATTTACATAGTAAAAAGTTCATTTGAGAATTGTTAACTGTTCTGAAGAAAAGAGAAAAGAGAGGAGGGACACGTTTTAAAGTGTGCAATAATATAATATAGTGTAAAAATCTTTCAGGGTATCTGTTAAATTAGTGTAAATGAATTAAGTCTGTAAACAGATATTTGAAAGAAGCTATATATAAAGCAAAATATATAGTCCAGGATGCTGTGCACATGTGTAAACACACACACACACACACACACAGTCATCGTGTTAAGTTCTTGTTCTACCTTAGCTCTATGCCCCGTCTAATGAAGAGTAGAGCTGAGTGTTAAGGAGAAGCTGAAAAGAACTTGGGAGAGAAGATTTATGGGGAAGCCTCCAAGGAGGCTCATGGAGCAAAGTGGCTTGTGAAGTAGAAGCCACGCTTACTTCTTGGCCTTGGATTTGCACCAGGGTTTTGAGGGACATGAAAGGGTGAGAAACTCATGAAGTGGCTCACAGTCGCAGACTTTATCTTGATTTACCTTTTGATCATGCTCTTTTGCTTCCAGACTTGCCTAGCCCATACTTCCCCTTTCTTATGGGTCCGCTCCAGAAGTTTCCTTTGACTGTGGGGAGCTTTCGGTCTCTGTGGTGCCACTTTGGGCCAACCATGTTTGGCTGGGATATACCCATAAAGAGATCAGTAACTTTGAATGTTTTATTGGAAACAATTATTCTTTCTTCCTTTCTCTCTGCACACTGATTCCCTTAAAGTCCTTTTCTATTGAAGGTCTTTTTTTCTTTATTTTTTAAGATTTATTTATTTATGCATACAAGAGCTGGGTTACAGGCCAGAGGTATGGGGGAACGAGAAGATTCACCAGAGACAGCGTGGGGAGCAGACAGGCAGATGTACTGAAATACATGGCTGAGGGAGCAGCAGGCGAGGCAGGAGAGGTCTGCCATGCCATGTGGGTCACCCTCCCTGGTCAGCGGAAGGGATCAAACTCATGCTGCAGTGGCTGTGGTTTGCCTCATAGTACGTTGCTTAACCCAAAGCACCACCAGGGAGGTCCTCTACTGAAGGTCTTATGCACTAAGTATGTTTTCTCTTTACGCAGCAAAAAGCAGAACCTATTTACAGCATGCAAGTTTCAGGGTCTCAGAGTGCCTCTCATATTTCCTACTCACACCTAGTATTCTCAAGGTCAAAAGAGGCTGGAAGGAGAGGTAACACCACTGATGTTTAACTTAGAAATGTTTGTTCTCTTTCTATCCTTACAAACATGTACTTCTTTCCTAATTAAAAAATAATGACTTTTTAAGTCACAACAATAGTAACAAAAGAAATTGCCATTAAATGAATTATTTCTAGTCAGGCACAAATTATTATTTTCTAATGTGCAAAAGTTTGACTGCAGGCATACAACAAAGAGAAAGGATTTATGAATCTTTTCATGTAAAATTAATGATGTAGTATAATGTTTGGTCTTTTTACTTTAAAAGGAGGTATCATGATGTGATACTTTATTACTATGCCATTTTAATTGCTACATCTTTGAGTGCTATATTATGAATATTTTTGGTTTTTAATTTTTGACCTTAGGCAATTGCATTATGAAGTGTGTTTCCTTTTCATAGATTAGAAAATGTTACAAATCAAAAGGATAAATTATAAACACAATGAATTATAACTTAGACTCTTAATTCTCTCATATTTTTCTCTTTATCCTTGTGGAACAAAGCAAAAACTCAGTCAGTTAGTGTTAAATGAATAAATGAAAGAAAGTAGCAATTCTTCTAAAAAAGTTTAAGGGAAATTGTCACTTCAATTAGTAAATTGAAGAAGTCAGACTGGAAAAACAAACTATCTCTTTAAAATTAAAATAAAGTGTTAACCAGAGCTTTGAAAAATACTTTAATATCTTATAAATGATAAGTATGACTTATAGGTTAAGAGTCCTCAGATTCCACAATAAAGCATTAAGGTGGCATTCTAAGAATAATAATTGTATGGAGTCCTCTTGCAAGGAAATTCTTATTCCCCTATTATTCCTACCCTTCAAGATTTTGAGATGTAAATCTGTTCTGTAAAACATTTCCTGTCCACTGGTTTAGTAAACTATGGGAGAGATTTAATTTAATCATATCTACAAAGTTTCTTGTGCTAATAAAGTAGCATATTCACAGAAGTAGAGTGTAATCAGGGTTGAGAAACAGAACAAATAAGAAATGTATATATTTATATAGGCACATGTATATAAGAAATTGACTCACATTATTATGAAGACTGAGGTTACTGAGACTCACAGTTGCAAACTGGCAGACCAAGGAGCTCCAGCGCTATAGCTTTGGTTACAACCTGGAGGTCTGAGGAAATAATGTGAGATTCTGAGTCAAAGTTTGAGAGCAGGAGAAACTAACGTTGTTGCTGAGAAACAGGAGAGAGAGCAAATTCTCCCTTACTCAGCGTTTTGTTCTTTCTAGGCCCTCAACAAATTGAATGACGATCTCCCCCTTTGGGTAGGACAATATTAATTACATGTTCAAATGTTAATTTCATCCGGAAACACACTTACAGAGACATTAAGAATAAAATTGACCAAGTGTCTGATCACTGCAGGGTTCAGGAAAGTTTCCATCAAATTAAACATCAAACGGTGAGCATGTTTGGAGGACCATTTTCAGTCTGCTACAATTCCTGTAAGCATAAAATTTGATCTAGTATAATCATCTTAAACTAATTTTTCTTTGATGCCACATTCTCACCCAGTTGATTTCATATATATCTACTCCATTTCAACTGAAAACTTGAGAGTTCTTTGTCTTCTGTCTCTCCAATTATAACTTAATTCTTTATACCTCTCTCATTGCATTTGGACACTCCATTTCACTTTTATTAAGGTGAAAATGACCTTCACAGTGTCATATGTAAGACCAATTCAATTGAAAACTTGAGACATCAAAACTTCTACCTCATTGTCTTCCTTCTTGATGTCTTAAAGTCACCTTCTCATCATTCATTTTGCAGTTTGAATGTAATATTGAAGAGATGCTGTCTGACAACTTAAATTAGAACCCCTTCCAGCCTTACATTTTATTTTCCAGGTTTCAATTTTATTTTCTTCAAGACACTTATCATTTCTAAAAAATTCTTCGTTGTTTATTCTTTTACGTAGTCATCATCTTCCGTCTCCTTCCCCAATAGAATAAAAGATAAAGAAGTGGTGAGTCCTATTTTTCTTTATCCTGCTTTATTCCACGTGTCAACATCAGTCCCAACACAAATATCTGAATGAGTGAATGAACGACCTTCTATTATAATTTGTAGAATATTGCTAAGAAATTTTAACAAGTAGATCTATTAAAATAAAATTATGTTAACTAAATGATATAGGTATAATCTACATTATTGTTGCATTTTACTACAACTCAGGTAAATTAATCAAACCATAGATTACAGAAAATAATTTTCAAAATTAAAGGCAGATCCCAGTAATGGGAAAGAATGGAATGACCAATAGTATATGTGTTTGCATATAGTATACTTATATGTGTGTACATGTGTATATGCATGAGTATGCAGATAATATATATACATACAGGCATATATACATATATATTGGAATTTTCAAAATACAAATTTTTGTGAACATATTTTAACAACCATCTCAGAATAATTTTCTGAGGTTAATTTAAAATTTATTCAAATCTTAAAGAGAAATTGATTTTTTTGTAAGCCTAGCTTTACTCCTGAAATAATATTCATTAAGGGCAGGGTTATCATTACTTGAAATTTCAGTGTGATTTAAGTTTTTGGAAAGAATTAAGTCTTTGACAGTCCCAGCTAAAAATGACCATACATTTTTTTAAAATAGATGTTCAAACTGTCAAGAACAATTTGTGCCTGACAATCTACAGGTTAAAGTCATAATAAGAATTTCTGCTGTTAACAAGAGTAAGAGTGAAAAGCTGAAGTTTTAGACTTACTAGTACATAGTGATGAGTAAGAGTGAAGAATATACATAACTGAATCTTCTTAAGGAAAGACTATGTTTTCTAGATCATAAGATTCCTAGGAAAAACAAGTATTACCTAAAAACCTGAAGGTATTCTGTGTGATAAAATGGAAAGCACATACAGACATTTCTGTTGCTGACCAAAATACATTGTTTATTCAGTGTAAATGACAGCATTACTGTCCTGCAAGCTGTACTAGTCACTTTCTTCAAGTCATGCCAATTATGGAAACACAACTGATACACAACCTGTGCTTTTCAGCTTTGTGTATTTGGAAGATATTATCATAAGTGAACACAGTAAATCTGTGACTCCAAGGAAAAGAACTGACAGTATTTTTGCAAAGTAGGAAAAACTAAGTTCCTGCATTTCTCCTTTCCATAACTACCATTCTCACAACACTCTGACACCTGCTGTGTTTTCCCTACACCATCTAATTCTTTGTAACTCCAGCTGGATTTCCTACAGTTTAACTCACTTCTGACAGTACATGCACTACGTGACAGATTCCACAGGTTAAAGGCTCAGTCTCATGTGACTGCTCCCTACTTCAGGTGCCAATCGTTAGTAGTATGTTCCAGGTTACCCACAACTTCTGTCTGGCTTAGCTAAGAAAAAGAAAATAAAAAATATTCCCATGATCTGTTCGACTCCCTCTTGGATGATCTATAAGAAGAGTTCACAGACCTCAGGGAACATGCTTGCCAGCTTGCTATATGTAAAGGGTATGATAAAGGATACAGATGAACAGTCAGTGAAGAGATATATAGAGTAAGGTCTGAGAAGGCAGCTCGTATGGGAGCATGTATGTCTTGGAGCTGAGCTCTGTCACTCTCCCACACATGCGAGTGTTTATCATCGAGGACCCCATACTCTCAGGTTTTTTATGGAGGCTTCATCACTTAGGCTTGATCAGTTACCAACTGCTCTCCCAGCCCCTTTTTTCCTCTCTGAAGACTGGAGAGTGGGACAGGAAATTCAGCCTTCTAATAATGTTCTGTTTTTGTGGTGAATGGTTGCCATCCAGAGTTATCCCTTTAGAACAAAAGACAATCCTATCACCCAGGAAATTCAAAAAGGACTAAATGTAAAGAGCACTGTGTCAGGAACTGGGTCAAAGACAAAGTGTTAGAAGAAAAAGGTGCTTCTGGCACCCCTATTTATAAAAGTTTTAAGTGCCACGTGTCAGGAACAGGAGTTGGAGACCAATATACACTTATATATACTAATGATAAAATTCAAGATTTGAATTTGAAGCAAGCATTAGAATTCGGAAACCCATATTTGCATTTAGGAATTTGAAAGCTTCCTGATGCTAAAAGACCTTCTGGTGAGGTCAATAGTGATATAAATAAATTATGTGTTGTATAATAAAATAAATCTTTTCTGTGCAACTCTATAAAAATAAGTGAAAAATGACGTTACAAATTCATGCATAGATACAAAAACCCATTTGAAGTTTAAGGTAATCAATGGATTTTAATGTCATATGGTAGGAAAAAAATTTTTTATATGGTTCCAGACAGAGTCCACACTGTTAAGTATTGAAAAGGAGACAAAGCTAAAATGAAGTCGCTTGCAACTAAAACCCATGTCACCAAATGGAGACTTATTTACAGTATTGGCTCTGCCATAGATGGAACTTTAAAAGCAGTCAGTCAGGACTTTCTTGATTAGCAGTAGTTAAGTAATCTGCTTACTAGATCCCTGCCACCCCGAAGAAAGTAACCTTTGCCTAAAATGATGTTCATGGTCCTATTCTCTTCTAGTTGGAAAAATCTTTCATATTATACAGTTCCTGAGAGTTCCTTTCTCTTCACTAGGTTATATGCTGCCTTATTTGAATTAATTTTTACTCAAATAAATTTACAATAATTTTAATATGACTCAGCTTATCTTTAAACAGCAGTGGATTTAAGAAAATATGTTAGGATAGTTTTGGTATAGTATCAAAGAAGATTATCACAATTATCTAAAAATTCTATTAAAATATTTATGTATTCAACATACTCATCCTTTGGAGGCTGCATTTTCATTATATACTTCAACCCAAATACTATTTCTGTCCATACTGAATTAGATTCAGATATCAGAATCCAGCATTCTTTTATTAAGCCAGATATTAAGGAGATTTACAAAATATGTAACACTCTTTGTATTGCTTTTGCTTTCAAATATATAATTATATTTCTATTATTACATATTCGGATAACTATAGACAGGTAGGTGGATATCTAGGCACATAGCAATCTATCTTTGTAAGTAGGATCTAATAAGTTTATTTTTTTAAGTATGTGGTAAGTATGTTACTTATATGTATGTCAATCTAAATATAAATAGATATGTGATAGAAAGATACAGGGTCATATTGATATATGTCATATATCATTGTTTAAAAATTATTATTTAAATTTATTTGGTGGAAAGGGGAGTATATGTAAATTTGCATGATATGAATTAATATATAGACAACACTCATTTCATTGCCTCATTTCCGGTAACACTGATATTTAGATTCACCTGTATATAAAAAGGCAATTATTCCACATCAGTCTAATTACACATGGTTCAAGCAAGTGTATATAAGGTAGAATGAAAGTAAAATATAGGCACACTGATGCAGGGTTTATATGATTATAAAACACAAATACACTATACTTTCACCTGATAAAATATTAGTAAGTTAAAAGGATTATGTTGATAAAAATGACTTGATTTTGAAACAATATGAAATTCTACTTTTACTTACTGTCAACACCAGGGTCATCTTTTAATGTGATCAAATTTTGGAAGGGGAATTCAGCATCTTTCATTTTGACATCCTAGTTTCAAATTCTTAATCAGATTGCAAGTTTCTCACTAGAGGATTGCCGATGTATAGGATTCAGAGCATAGATTACAAAGAACCCACACAGAGGCACGTGACCTGGTGAAATCTTGTAAGAGGTTGGCAAGATGCTTTCACTTGGCTCACAGAGGATTTTGCTCCACAGATTTGATGGCAGGTTGGTCTAGGTCGCATTTTAACAAGTTTCATTTCTGCTAACAGACGTGTTATCATTCTCTAGGGCTTTCTTTTCTGCACAGCCTGTTGAAGCTCTCTCTCTCTCTCTCTCTCTCTCTCTCTCTCTCTCTCTCTCTCTGTATGTGTGTATGTGTAAATTGCTACTCTTTTCAATGCTGAGTATTCAATAAGCAAGGTCACTTTTAAAAGCAGTCTCTTTAGTATTGATAGAGCTGTCTCTTCTGACTTGTTTCTTTCAAAATATTGGCTAATGTATGTTTACAGGTGATGTTTAAAATAGGTGCATTAGTCAGGGATTACAACATCCCAGCCTCCTTAACCTGTGTGAGAAGATGCCAGTGTGTGTGTGATGGATGGTTATAACCTCAGGAACCTCTATCTCTGGGTATACAATGTCTGTGGTCAAGTAGGAAATAAAATCAATATATGAGTTAATACAATGTGTAGCATAGGTCTAATAGAATAACTTGTTGATTCAATACTTTTAAATGGTCTCTATATAACAAATGCCACAAAACAATACTAATGTAATTTTCTGTCTTCAGAGTGGCAGTCAGGAGCTTGGTGAAAGGTGTGGTTTGAGGTTGGAAATGGGAAGGCAGCTCATCCGGTTCAACTCTTCAGAGGAAAAATATTGGCAGATTTCTTCTGCATGGGGTGTTATTGGTAGAACTGTGTCCTACCCCCAGCAAAAAGTATATATTAAAGTCCTATCCAGCAGCATCTCAGATTATGATCTTTTAGTAATGAGGTCAATTCAGGTGCAATGGTTAAAGTTCAGGGTCTCCCTGGTGGTGCAAGGGTTAGGATCACAGCACTATCACACACAGCCAGCCACTGCAACATGAGTGTGATACCTGGCCAGGGAGATGACCCACATGGTGCAGCAACCTCTCCCATTTCGCCCAATGCTTCCCTCAGCACTGTCCCAATTCTGTCTCTGGTGAATCTTCTCACCAGATTCTGTTCCTCAGATTCGTTAAAAAAAAAATACTGCTGATACCTTGATTTCACTGGGAACATGAAAAGCCACAAGTACTTTTCTAGTTTGTGCCATTTCATTGCAGCAACCCTAGGAATGTAATATACAGGACCCCTGAGAGAGATGCTGTTGAATGGAGAAAGAGGGCACATAATTTCTCAAAGCAAACCTCAATTAAATTATGTCCTGATAGTCTTTTTTGGGCGTGCAAAAGCAGAAAGAAGTCATGTTGGAGATTTTTTTCCTCCAGAAGTTCACAGAACAATCTAGATTAAAGTTCACAAGTAATGAGCTTTGTATATGTAAAACATATATACATATATAATTACATATATGTGGCATGATAACATTTCTGTACAAAAATTGCAGCATGCACACAGACCACAGGGAACCTATTGTCACCTACAAATTCATTAAGTGATGAGATTCAGTGTCCATAGGCTAAAGGGAGAAGTAAATGTGAAGAAAAATTGTCAAAATTAACTTTGAATGGATGGTCACTGGACCTTTCACATGGGGACCTGAATATGATCAAACTAGCATTCCATTATTCAAAAGTGATAGAGAATGAGAAATGTATTTTGTGTGTGTGTGTGCATGTGTGTGTGAGAGTGATACGTGTATTCTCAGATTTGCTTCCTCTGAAAGTTCAGCAGCAGCACTGTGACAAGAGCTCCTTTTCCTAGTAGAGTGTTTGTTTTCATCTGCCCCACTGACCCATCTCTGTGAATGCACGAGAGGACACGTGTTGGGGAAAGGGGAAGAGTGGGAAACCAGTCAGTATTCAGAAGTCTATTTCCTCTGGGGAATATGATAAAAAGCTGCAAAAATATTCCATTACTTGTGAATTGGGGAAAGTCTTTGATTTTGTCATTACGATGGTGCTCGACTTACAGAAGTTGTCTAACTGAATAAATTAATGCTTTAATGATTTAATTAATGATTTAATTAAACTATTTTATTAAATAAGCCTGCATTTTTTACTGTTTTGTGATTTGATTTTCCTAATGTTATTCCAAAAAGTTAGTACTTATTATGAATAATTATTTAAATCACCAGTGTGTCTCTCTATTCTCTAAAACAGAGTGGATTTTTCATTCAATTTTATTTCCAGCACTTTGATGAAGAAAACCTTATAGTTCCCTAGGAATATGATACTGAGTAATTTTAATAGAGCTTAGATTTTTTTTTTAATAGCAACACAATATGTTAAAGGACCTTACATTCTAAAAATTATAAAATATGCCAGAATATATCTTTTAAATAAATATAGATGGTAATACCTTCAAGATTATCTAATTCATTACCTTCACTCTTGCACTGAACGAGTAGGAAATATAAACCATTTATCAATTTTCTACATGGTGGCAGACAATGGTTCAGGAAATTTCCTCATACTGTTCCAAGAAATTTTCAATACAAATTTATTGATCTGCAATTTATAGATGTGTGAACTGAAATTCAAAGAAATAACATATCAAGAGCATGCAGAAAATAGAGGCAAATTAAATCTAGTTTCCTGTTTCTTCATAATAGGATCATTAAAAACATTTAAAAATTTATTGGAAAGTAAAATAATATCTCATTAACAAAACAACCCTTTTTTTAAAATGGTTTTATAGATGCCCTCCTATTATTCTTTAAATAGTTGTAAGCATAAGTGAACTTTTAGCTTTATTTTCTACATTTCCATTTTATCAATATATGATCTTTACGTATACTCCTAAAATTAAATATGTTTTCTAAATTATTTTATATAAATGAGTGTTTCACATATATATACATTTATATGTGCATGTGCATGACAGTATGTTTAAACTTATAGTATTTATAGTTAAGATCATCATGCAAAAAATACTTCCAGTTAATAATATGCCCAAAATTACACCTCCAACTTAGAAAATGATTGAGTTCTGAACTTGTTTTACTATTAAAAAAGTTTTTGTACTTAGAGTTTATATATTTGAGTGATATTTATTTCCTTGACCAGTTCCTGATTATCTACAGAAACTTTTGTTACTTTCATTACCCTAATAAACTTTTCTACTTTTTTTTTAAAATCTCTTGGGCATTTAATGCTTTCCTAATGACATAATATATACCAGTGTGATATAATTACTTTCTGTTGCCTACACCATTTATGTAATTCTTCAAGTTGACTTATGAAACAGGCATTGTTTTCTGTCTATCTCAAATTGATAGGTGCTGTTCCAACCTGCCTTTGAGTACAACACTGTATGAGACCAGATCCCATGTGTTTACTGTGAACAATGCTCTCTTCCTTATTTGTCTATGTAAATCAAATATCTAGGTTGACCTTCAGGGTCCTAGAGATCCCTGACAAATATATACATACAATTATCCATGCTTCAAACAGTGACTGAAGGCTTGTGATAAATCCTCTAGGCTCTTTGAACATAAATGTCAATAGTAATTTTGAATTGTAATTTTATGGTAATAGTAGCCTATTTTGTTTCACTAGGAGAAATTTTTGAAGTTAGCATTAAGTTATTGTCTGGGGGGAAGAAAATGCACTGAGCTGCTGACATATGAACTAACAGCAGTGTATGTGCTACATATTTGTAACTGACAGTGCCTATGGCTCCATTTAGGTCTGAGTCATCCGTCATGTCATCTTCTGGAAGTACTAGAAATAGCAGCAAAGCTGGAGTGCCTTTTCTGATGTCCTTTCACACTTCCATAAGGTTATTGTACATCCATTAATACAGATGATAAAGGAAATGTCATCTGTGTTGAGTGAATGGATGCCAAGCCACTAAATGCCCTATTGTCTCAGGTGAAGGGGCAAATGTGTAGCCTTGGGAGATAGAGATTTCTCATCTTCTATCTTTTGTAGTCACACATGAGACACATTGTCCTTACATATTTGCAGGAAGCAGGATCATCAACCACCAAAATAACATGACATATATATTCAGACCTTGAAGTCAGCCTACATTAGTCTTCATCTATTTCCAATTGATGACCCAGTCTCTCTCCTATAATAGATGTCAGCTGCTTAGAAGTGTGAAGCCACAATAGGCTTCAAGGGCCAAAGTAAGCCCCAAATAAGGGTCTGGCTAGAAGAAGATGGGAAAAATATCAGAATTCTCTGTGTTAGTTGGTAGAATGAAAATGGTTTATAGGTGAGGATTCATATGTCAATCAACCCAAACCTGGTAGAACAAGAGTAAAAATGAGAATGAGAATACAGGATATTCGATGTTAAGAGACTTGATAAACATTCTCTAAAGAAGTTAGAAAAAAAATAAAAGAAATAGAAATGATGGAAGAGAAATGCACTGACTATTTCCAGTCTCTATTTCTTAAGTAAAATGAGTCAATAGACTACTGAGTTAAGGAAAGACTTTGGAAACCTAAGGAGATATATTACCTAGACCAGTTTTCTCTAAGACAGTTTATGACTCACCTTTGGAGCTACTTAGAAATTCAGAAATCTGGCTCTATATGAGATCTAATGAATTCTAATTACTGGAGATGAAATCTGGAAATCTTGATTTAAATTAAGCTCAAAATTGATTCTTAAGATGCATTGTGGGGCCTCCCTGGTGGTGCAGTTGGTTAAGCAACGCACTATGAAGCAAATCGCAGTCACTGCAGCACGAGTTCAATCTCTGCTGCTGGCCAGGGAGGGGATGCACATGGCATTGCAGACTTGTGCCCGCAGGCAGACCTGCCTGCCCGCTGCTCCCCTCAGCAGTGTGTTTCAGTTGATCTGCCTGTTCTGCTCCCCACTCTTGTCTGGTGAATCCTCTCACCTCCCATGACTCTGGCCTGTACCCCCAGCTCTTGTATGCATAAATAAATAAATCTTAAAAAAAAGATGCATTGTGATAGAGTCCAATCACTTGGTTCACAGTTTCAAGCTCTCCAAGCTCAATAATTCCTTTCTGTCCTCAATTTCTTCGTCTACCAGAGATTTCTCCATAGTGTTCATTGAAGTAGAAATCTATGTGTTTTTCTACAGGTTTTGGTTAAAATAGTGAAGTTGCAGACATTTACAAATAAAGTTGTCATCTGATGAAAAATGCACATTAATGTAAAGTCAATTTGTCTTAAATGAAAATGTCTTTACATGGGGTGTATATGGTTTACTTCATCACAAAATGATCATTCAGACATTGAGGAATAAGAAATTGGGAGTTTGTAAGTAGTTTTAGTAAGAAATGAGTTAAATAAAGTCTTTAAGCAAATGGGAGCACATTTTTCTTTGACATTTCTGAAGTCAAAAAAGGTTAATAGGTAGAGGTAAAGTAGATGAGGTCTAAGAGGTTTGAATTTCATTAAATTGTGAACCAAAAACAAGATTTGGAAATAATCTGTAAATAGAACTCTCCTCTTGATGGATAGGGTTTCAAGTTAAGTCCTTTGAATAAAATCTAACAATATCCAGTGGTATCATAAAAGTTCTATTGGAGTTGCTATTCTAAAAAACTCCAACTTCATTTTTCAAACTATTGTGGGGAGCAAAAATCTGCAATCCCAAAATATATCTTTTTTGACAGTTTTATTTCATGGGAGGAGCCCTGAAGGCTAGATAGAGTTGCTTTTGATATTTATATGTAAAATTCTTTCTGTAAGTTTCTCTCCCAAGTACACCTAATCTCCTTATAGTCAATAGAGAAGGCATAAGTACCCCTGCATATCTTTGTCTCCTGTGCCATTTCCAATCAACTCCCTAAGTGAACTTTCTCTTTTTTCCCCAGAATCCCTGTCTTAGCTAAATTATTTAGGATGGCATTTGAAACCAAGTAGGTGAGTTACTGAGTCATACTGGGTCTTTCCCATATATACAGGAGGTATATATGTTATTCTTAAACATCTTTTTGACTTTTATTCTTGTCAATCTTGTTGATACTTGCTTGATTATTTGTCAAGCCAGAAAAATTCAAAGGATTATGGGATGATTTCCTATGATTCCCAACATTAGCTTTGGGGAAGAATTTACCACTCTGTTTTCATTCTACATATTGAAAATAAAATATGAAATAAAAGTTTTTTAGAAAAAAAGTCTAGAGTACTACTTTTAGTGTCAATTTAGAGTCTAAGTAGCCAAACTTTAGCTTATAGTTATCCTTTCACTAACATGAAAATTAGGGAACAACAAAATAAAATCTGAAATTCAAAAGTCAATATATATAGACCATGTATAAAAAATTTAACATTTACAGGTAATAGCAATCATGACTCACCTTTGAACTAGTTAAAAATTCAGAGTTCCCTGAGTAATTATATAATAAAATGTATATTTTAACCTCCATTCTAAGCAATTTATATGTTGAAACTATTACATAAGATATTTGTTAACTATAGTAAAATACTTGTCAATTATTTTACTATTTGAAATTATTCTTGATAAATACATTTAATAAAAAGAAAAATGAGAGGACTCCTGGGTGGCACAAGAAGTTAAGACAACACTATGAAACTATTCACAATCACAGCAGCACGAGTTCAATCTCCAGCTAGGGAAGTGACCCACATGGTGCTGCAGATATCTCCTGCCTCGCCTACTGCTCCCCTCAGCAGTGCATTTCAGTAGATCTGCCTGTTCTGCTCCCCACTCTGTCTCTGGTGATTCCACTCACCCCCTGCTCCTCTGGCTTATACCTCTGTACCACTGTGTACATAAATTAAAAATAAATATTAAAAAAAAGAAAAGAAAAAGAAAAAATGTATGTGAAGCCATGACAATTCCAGGTAACAACCAAACAGAGATGGGGGGCTGCTGAGGACATGGTCCCACAGGTGTCCAGACACTCCCTCTTGGTATTTGGGCATGTGCAGATGTCTTCAAACCAAGAAGTTAAATAACACTGGCAAACCACACCCAGGATTGAAATTCAACCAATCACTTGTTGACAAACCTTCCACCCACTAGAGCTACACTAACTGAAATCATGTATGTTTGTAAATGTGTATATTATGAGCACAATCTTAGCTAATGCAAGGAATAATAATAAGGTATAAAAATATACTGAACTCTAAGGGTGGGTGTAGGGTTATCAATTAATGTAAAATGCATAGTGTTGGTACATACCTAGCACAAAGGAAGCGATATATCTTCTAGTTCATATTATATAATTCCTCTAGCACTAAATATGTTCTTGTCAGGCACAAGATAATTTTTCAATAAATATGAATGGACTAACTTGTTATCTATAAAAAATACTTTGACCTAAAATAGTTTATCACAACTGAAATCATGAATCCATTCTTCATATTCATTTGCTGCTATTTGTAAATAATAGATGATGACAAAGCATAAATATTTATGTTTTCACACTATAACAAAAAATAAACAATCAGTGGCTTTCAAGCTATATATCCATAGGATACAATCCTCATCACTCAGAGAAGCATAACTTTAGAAAATTCACACTGGTAATCTTTAGTCTTATCACTTGCTAGGTGGTTGTCACGCTAAGTACCCCCTAGTAATGTTATTGTGAGGTGATTGTTATACACTAGGAACTCAGAATTGATACTCATGTTAATTTTTTTTACTTGTGAATCCCAGATTAGTCTAAATTGGCTTTCACCAACAGAGGGTAATTAAAACTAATAACTTTATTTTTAATCCAGATTCCCTTGTTCTTACTAGTTTTTCTACCCAGGTCAATAAAATTTCCAAAGATGATATGTATATATGATATGTATATATGTCAAATACTACCTATTAATATTTGGTGACCTGGGAATTACAAGTAGCAGCTTTACATTATAAAAACAAAACATCATTTAAGAAAACAATTGGGTTTTTGGCTCAACGACCTGCTCAGTATTTTATCACTCACTCATGGGGCATGCATTTTAAAGCAGACTGTAGCAACAAATGTCTTTCAAATGTACTAGTTTTACAAAGAAGTACTCTACGTTTTCATTCAAAAATCAATGCACTTCACCTTGGTTTCATTAACAGAACATCTATAGTAGTAATGTGACCTGATTTTTACAGAGATGTAACATCCAAACATTTTAACAGAGCAGAAAAATACTCCATAAGACTTATTGCCTCATTTAGCATCTACATTTGCATAGCATTTTACATCTATTAAGAGCATGACAATCATTTTTATTAGTTAACTGTGAGTTTGGTCAGTATTACTTCTCCCATTTTCGAGAGAAAATATTTAAGTACAGAGCAATGAAGTGATTTCAGCTACGTAAGTAAAAAAGTGGTGATTTGTTTGTTTCATTGTCAGGTTTAAAGATATTGTCAGATCACTAACTTCCCTTAAATTGCCCACCAAATATTTGCTTCATGCTCACTAAAAATGTGGAAAATGTTAAAAGATTGCATTTATAGCTCCTCCTTTTATAGATCAAAATATATTTATATAGAAATAAAATAAATTAGAAGCAAAATTATTGACTGTTACAGTCATATATTCTTTACATATTTTCCAACCCACCAGATAGACTATGTTTCAGATTCAAAAGAAAATTAAGAATTAACAAGAGAAATAAATGATTTAGTAAAATGTGTATTAAAATTTCACTTGCTATTGAAGGCTTTTAAGGAATATTTAAAAAAATAGTATCATTTTGTGTTCTAGAAAAATCTAGTTTCCAAATGATTTTGGGAACAAAATAAAAAATCAGCATCAAAACCAAAAAAATTTGGTTTTGATAGAAAGTGAGAAAGTTATTTGTCTATGCCCAATTTTGTTCTGCCTTTTGTTTGTGTTGTCAGGGTTACATGAATACTCAGAAAACTGAACTTTAACAAGGAATCCTTAAATCCTTTAAGTTTTTCTTCATCCACAGGAAATGCATTAATATATTTGCCTAATAACTTACATTTTCCAGTCTTATAACTTGCACTTTGGAGTTGAACATAACAGTTTTCAAATTCACATGATTTTTGAGGTTAACGAATCTACACAATTTGCAAAACGTCCACTCTTATTGTATGTAGTCCCTTTTACTGACCATGGTATGAATCATTTTAGTGCCTTCTAAAGTACCTTTTGTCCATTGTTAGTGGGTGTGATTGCATTTCCCTTTTCACCTTCAGAATGAATGTGTCCAGGAGGGGGAGAGCAATCAGTTCTTTGTATACAGAACTCACAATTTTCAAAGAATGCATATTGTCCTCTGCAGACAAGAATTAAAGTATACTGTCCTTCATGCCAATTTCTTTTTGATTGATGATGCATTCCCTTCCATTTTGCCATCATACATTTCACAAGTCATAAAGCTGATCTATTCATTATTACCTTTAATGGCAGATCCTCATGAACAAATATGGAGAACGAGGTGAAATCTCTTGGAGGGTTATTATGTGAAAATGTGCTTTAAGACCAGCTTAGGAAATCATTTTACATGCCACAGTCAAGTTTTAAAAGCATCTTAGAAACCACAGCACTATGTCTTGACTCTTATAGTCAATATGAGTTTTCTTCTGAGTTTCTGACCCAACTAAGATGTTCCAGAGAACATCAGTGGGGAAGGGTAAATGGAGAGATTTGCAAGGCAGGGAAAACCCTGCCAAACGTGAACATACCTTGACATTGAGAAGGCAGAAACTTAAATTTCTTCACCTTATTAAGAGAACTCTCCTGCAAGCTAGTCTATTTATAATTAGGAAAATTTCTCAGTAACACATTGGGGATATACAATCACCATCTCAGCTCTTCTAGCTAATATAACATCATATTTAGAGCCGAATCAGCTACACCCTGGATGTCATGAATAATTGTGTATGAGCTGGAGGAGAAAAGATCAAAGAGAGGAAGAGACTCAAAACTTGGAGTCAGAGAATGAGCTTGGAAAATTTCTAAAGAAGAAAGTGTACATGGATTGCAAAAGGGCAGAAAATTTACGTGCAATATTTACATACACTTGAACAACCAAATGTGCTTTGACAAAAAACCAGAGGCTGAGAATTTTCCCAAAAAGGTCTATCCATGCTGGGTGTTCTATAATGCTCTGTGCAGTGTGCTGGGGGAATCTCAGGGTGCGAGTATCAGAGTAAATGAGAACAGTGTTAGGAAGCAGGCCTCTTAACCAAGTGTATTAGTCTCCATGTTTGAGCATTAAGCAACACCAGAAGTCTTCTGCTTTATCAATCTTAGCGATCACAGTTACAGGGACCTAAGAATTCACTTTAGTTCTCATTCTAAAACTTAGAGGTGTAGTGTAAAATCCCTCAGAGTTAATAGTAAGTCAATAAAATCAAGGTAATAAGTTTGACCATACTAACAAAACCAAACCAAAGAAAAATAAAAACCTGCAAGTGCAGTGAAAGATTGTAGATCAATAAAGCACTATTTGTTACAGGGCTTCTTCAAAGTAAAAATGTTAATTCATATCTGGTCATCACTACCAAATATTGGTGATACAGTTTGGGAATATATTAGGTTGATAAGTTGATGTATTTTAATATGTATCAGCGCTGACTGAGAAAGAAAGATGTGATTTTGAGCACTCTAAAAAATGTAATTTGGGGACTTTCCTGGTGGTATAAAGGTTTAAATACCATACTATCAAGCATCCACAGCTACTGCAGCACAAGTTCGAACCCCAGCCAGGGAGCTAACCCACATGGCGCAGCAGACCTCTCCTGCTTTGTCTGCTAATCCCCTCAGCAGTGTATCTCAGTATATCTGCCTGTTCTGTTCCCCACTGTCTCTGGTGAATCTTCTCACTCCCTGCATCTCTGACCTGTACCACAGTTCTTGTATGCATAAATAATCTTTTAAAAGTATGTAATTTTGACCACTTGAGTGTTATATTTGATGTTACTGTGTAATAAAATAAATATCCTCATACATGGAAATATTACAATAGTTTGAGGAGACAAGTAAAATATGAATGGTGAACATATTTAACAGTTTTATAAGATTGGTTCAGTATTCATTTACAACGTCTTACTACCGTTTTGAAAACTGAATGTAGTTTATATCTTGTAACAGATATTAGAAATAAATCTTCTCTTAAAAATTCACTTATATCATTGATCTATCCATATCCTCAACAATGGATTCAGTCTCTTTAAAATAGAGGAAAGAGATATTTTGAATAATAATTCAATTTATCTTGTTATCCACCAAGGGCACACACACAACAGGGTATCTGGTACATGGTAGTTGATGGAGGCTAAGAGTAGAAAATTAGAGATGGAAGAGTCACAAGACCAGAAACTGGAGGTGGAATAGAAATGATTACCATATTCATTAAACCAGCTATAGGAAAGAGAAATCCTTAGATAGGAACTCTTTAGGTGTGGGCTGCCTACTATTGGAAACTATCTGGGGGCAAGGCCAGAGGTGAGGAAATGGAAATTGAGGGCCATCAGAGGATCACCAGTCCTTAAATCAACCCAGTCACACCCTAGAAATGATTAACTTAACAACAGGTAGCAATTCCAAAAGGAAGGGACTCCCTCCCCAAAAGAAACCTTTATCAGTGCAATTTCTGCAAGATACAGCTCACCTGCCCACCTGTGGCTATGCAGGTGTCTCTATTTTTATTTGTTCTTTAGATTGATTTATTTATGCATAGAAAAGCTGGAGTACAGGTCAGATATGGGGTGGGGGAGGGGGAGAGGATTCACCAGAGACAGAGTGGGGAACAGAACAGGTGGATGTGCTGAAATACACTGCTGAGGGGAGCAGTGGGCGAGGCTGGAGAGGTCTGCTGCACCAGGTGGGTCACCTCCCCGGGAAGGATTGAACTCATGCTGAAGTGGCTGCAGGTTGCAGATAGCTCCATAGCACTGAGACTTAATCTTTTGTGCCACTTTTCTTAGTAGATCTGTTGCTTTAAAAAGTAACTTCCGCCTACCTGCCTGTATCTGTGCAAGCTTTTAGTCTTCTCAGTAAACTTGCCCCATGCCACTGAAAAGGGAAATTTGCCAGAAGTGTTTGTCAGAGGTAACCCAACCCAACAGCCCTGCTCACTGAAACCTGCACCTCATCAAAAGGACACCAGTAATCATATGCTGTATGTCCAAATGCAAGAATGTATATATATTTAATGACATTTATGATATCCATAACATTCTAGTTTGCTAAATGATGAAACTAAAGTCTGAGTCAGAGTTAACATCACCAAACTGCTTCCTGAATTTACTAGAAATGCCCTAGAAATGACTATTGCAGTTATGTAAATTTTAGTTTTTAATTTTAATTCATGACATATTTAGCCTAGTCAGTCAAATCCAAAATTATTGTACTTACATCAAATATTAGATATGACTATTGCTTTAAGTCTTTCTAAGAGTTTACATCAAATTATGCTTAGGATATTTGTAAATGCTGTTTTGCTATTCATCTCATTATTATTAAAGAAAAATGATGATTTATATTTTATTTGATGGAACACTTGTTTTGAATTTGGAGATAACCTAATCAGAAATTAAAAGCACTCTGAGTTCACAAATGCAATGTGTTTTTCCAGACTGTCATTCACAATTTCAGGTTAGAGAAGTAGATATTCACAGATCTGGTGTCTGATGAATGTTGGGCTCTCTGAGGACTCAATTACTCATGCTGTGATTTAAAGATTTATTTTATTTATTTATGAATACAAGAATTGGGGTCTATTCCAGAGGTGTAGTTGTGGGGTTATGAGAGGATTCACCAGCGACAGAGTGGGGCGCAGAACAGGAAGATCTACTGAAATACACTGCTGAGGGGAGCAGTGGGCAAGGAAGGAGCGGTCTGCTGTGTTCAATCCCTGCTGTAGTGGCTGCTGATAACTTCATTGTGCTGAGACTTAATCCCGTACATCCACCAGGGAGGCCCTCATGCTGTGATTTAGATTAAGCCACTTGCAGCTTCAATTCACAAGCATTTATGAACATTCTCATTCTGATGTATTTAAAAGAGTTCTTCTATTTAAGACTTTGTATTGGATTGTTAATCATAGCGACCTATTTACTTTAAAATGCTGGATAAAATACATATACACACACACATACACCTACACACCACATCATTGCCTGTATAAAATTCATCTTTATCTAATATAAAACATCTGGTTATTAATATGTAAAGTAGAGCCTTCCTGGTGGTGCAACGCACACTGTTGGGCTTCTACAGCCCCTGCAATGCTGAATTTGGTCCCAGGCTAGGGAGAGGACCCACTTGGTGCAGCAGACCTCTCCTGCCTCCACCCACTGCTCCCCTCAACAGTATACTTCAATCGACCTGCCTATTCTGTTCCCCACGTCTGTCTCTGGTGAATCCTCTCAAGACACCCCATCCCCACCGTGCCTCTGGTCTGTAGCCCAGCTCTTGTATGCATACATAAATAAAATCTGTAATATAGTTATATAAATTATATTAGGAATTCTGCAACATTTTACTGAATTCCTGCTATGAGAGCTACCAGGCTGGGTGCTAGTGATTCAAAGATGAGTAAGACAGAGTTGGCCTTGTTTGTAATGGTTCACAGGGCGGAGTGAAGTTTTTTTTGTTTTTATTTTTTTAAATAACAAGTTACTACTCCCATTTTGCCATTTGCAGTTTAAGAGGTATAAGGACACATTCAGGCCACTGAATCTCTGTCTTTTTAAGCGCCTAAGTATACTCACAAGCCCAGAAGACTGAATGTGCAGGTTTTCTCCCAGCCTTGTCAAAGAGAACAGGCAAGTTTTAGTTTAATATCTAAGGAGGTCCTAGATACTCATTATATGTTGAAGTTGGTCTCTCTGAGTACTTTTTAGTGGTCTTTTCAGATATCTTCTGCTATCTGAATCAGATAAATTTTTTCTGGAAACTAAATACCTTTACATGAACAATAAAAAAATACACTACTGTCATTTCTTCTTATTATTAAATGATGTCATAAAGGATTGTATTCTTTATATATTTTTAAGTGGCTTACTTTTCTTCCTACATATAACTCACCTTTGGACAATGACACACATACATTTCCATTTAAATTTTTCTTAACGTTGATTATAATTTGTTGTTTTCAAGAGTAATAATCCAAAGGGGGTGAAACACATTTCCTAGTGTCCTAGTGTTTAATTGCATTCTTAAAACGGAGACTTTTCATTAACTTTAATTAAACATTTAATAGAGATTACAGCCAGAAATTTATTTTCCCATTGAAATTAAATTACTTCCCCCAAAGAAAACAGTGTGGGTGTCTAACAGGGTGGGGAGGATCTTCCACAGAGTTCTAACTATCTCCTTCCTTTTCAGAGTAACCTGTTATTAACACTCCAGGGAATATACTTTGGGTGATTTACATTTAGGGATCATTCTTTCCTTTTCCAGTCTCTACACCAAATATAGGATTTATCTTTTGTTTGGCATTTGCGGGAACAGATGCTTCAGCTACTAATTCTTTGTCTTGTTTGGAACATTAAAATAGAGAGGCTAGTTCCTGCATAGGTCAAGGCTGTTCCCTTAGCCCCAGAGCTTTTACATCGTAGATGTAATTTAAGAGTCTTTCAGGGCTCAGGGTTTACAATGGAGGATGTGGATAATTTTACCTTCTATTCTTTCTCTATGTCTTTTAAGTCTTTCTAAACTGACATTGCTCTCACATTCTCCAGCTTCTGTCAATTCATTAAGTGTTGATTTAGATCTTTATCACATTTGTCTCATATGAGAGTTAAGGTAAAGTTCATCATTAAATCTTATAATTTTTAGTGCTATATAAAATTTATGACTCCATTTAAAAATCATATTCACCATAATAAATTTTCTTAAGGATTTGAAGATATATCATGTAGTTAACTTTTTCTTGAGGCATCATTTTTGAAGACAGAATTTGACTTTATGCCTGAAAAAAATATATTTTTAGACCACAAAAATGTAATGATAGAGATTTGTCATAAGTTATTGCAAAAGAAGCCTATCTCAGAAAAGGAACATATGTAGTGTTTTATGACCAGGTACATGACACCAGAATCATGTTTGGAAAAATAACAGATATTCAGGAAAAATAATTGGAAACAATTTTCGTGTGTAACTGGACTTCTTAGATCATTAGTTCCTATGTAAAAAGTCCTTCATACACTAGATCTAACTTAAGCTCAAACTCTGAAAGTGTTTTTCTTACGCATATATATATATATATATACATTTCTACTAAGATACTCATTTTCCTGTTGGACAATTATAATATTTTCATGACTGTTGACCTATGGTCCATTATTATTCTCATCCAAAATCTATGCTTTATATTATTGTCAAAATCAACCATATATGGGAAAATATGATTGTCAACTCCAATGCTTGCTGAAGTCTTTCAATGGCTTTCAATTGCTTGTAGGGGAAGACTCAAGGACTTTTAACAAGATGGTCACAACCTTCCTTAATTGTACCACATTTCTCTAAATCAAAAATCACTGATATAGGATTTACTTAGTTCTGTAACTACATTATTTTGCCTTTTATTTTATTATTTTATGTTTCTTATTTTACCTATGAATACTTATGATAAACCAACTCTGTTAAAGCTACAATTCGTTGCATTGATTGAGCAAAACTGGACAAAATTAACTAATCCCTGATCTTACTGGACAAAATTAATTAACCCCTGATCTTATGATTCATTTAATTGGATGTGGAGACAGATATTAATCAAATAATCACATAAATGCATGTAAATGGAGAAAAGAAAACTTTCAACAATTGGTGTTAAGAAACATAGAAATGAGCATGTAAAAATTGAAACTAGAGTTATACTTAAGCTCATATACAATTATACATTCAAAGTATAAAGAGAAAAACCATAACATACTTGAAAGAAAACATAGTGAATGCACCATACAATATGTATAGCAAAGATGTATTTGAGGCCACAACTCCTATGGCAAGAAAAAGAAAAAATTAAACAAATGGGATTACATCAAACTGAAAGGCTTTTGTACTCAAAAGAAACCACTGATTACAAAGAGAACAGGCAACTATAAAGTGGGAGAAAATATTTGCTTATTGCAATCTGACCAGGGGCTAATTTCTAAAATATATAAAGAAGTTACACAATCCAACAACAACAAAAAGACAACCCAATCAAAAAATAGGCCAAACACCTACAAAATCATTTTTCAGAAGAAGATTCATAGATCGGGTCCTCCTCTCTCCAACAGAAGTATCCTCTAAGACAGACCAGGAATCTGCCTTTCAGCATCTCTGTAGACTCCTTAATATGTTTCATCAGTCTCTATCACACACAGTCCTTTGTGCCTTTGTAGAAGCTGGTTCTGTGAGGGGGAGATAATTATCTCCTAAAGTCTGAAATGTGTTGTGTTTCCCACCTAAATTAAAAGGCAGAGGAACATAGACTAATGGAGTGATAAAAAATCTTATTGGTAAGGCTCTGCACAGTGATATAAAGTCAGACACTGAGCTCAGTACATATTTTTATCATGAGTAGAGTAATGTATAAAACTCTTTGAGTGAGTGCCTAAAAGCTATTTAAATCATAGTTAAAGAAAAAGAAGTCAGGACTTGGATAAAAATGAACCAGTTTTATTCTCAGAGCAGTGTCATACTTCACGAGAATAGAGTTTCAGAATATGTTCTTTAAATGTATTAAATGTATGATACTATATGGTATATTAAATGATACTCATAGTCTCATATAAATTCTTATAATAAACTATAATAAATGCTATAGTTTAATGCATTTCATGCATTTCCTCATTTTCCTTTAGATGCTATTTCTCCAAATAATTAATTCAACCTTTTTTAAGGTGCGTGCATCGAGCTTTTTTAAATATTTAGTAGAGTATCACTTCTTTTTGAGTCTGATGAAAGTAAGAATTTTTTTTTAGTCCTAACCATAAGAGAAGCAATATCATTGCCATTATTTCTGCTTTAGAAGAATGTTTTCATTCGTTTTACTCTAACTCAACTTAGTTTCCTGATTCTGAAAACAGTATCAGGAATGTATTGTATTTTGATATCATAGGAAAAGTTTACACAGACTGTAATTATTTTTCCTCTCCAGATTAAGACTAGCATGGTCTAACTTGTCAAGAAATTTCCTCAACTCTAAATATGACATATCCACTGAAATTAATATCAAGACATATAATTCAAAATGCATGATTTGGAGAATAATGCAGAAAATTTCAAGCTATTGAGGGCTCAGGATTCTCTCCATGTAGTGGACAAATATGGACTGAAATTTTTAACGTGAATTAAAACCTGAGTCAGTTACCAGGAATCCAGGTACAGTCTGTATAAGGAGAGCTGAATGGAAGCCTTGGAGCTTTTAAGAAGAATGACACTAACTCATTTACATCTATAAAGGCCAGGTTTTTTGTTTTGTTTTTTTTCTATTATTTTGTACATAATAGCTTAGAGACAAGATCATATGCAAATGAGAATTTCTGTTAGAATTGTTCAGTGTCCAAAGACACTGACCTTTCACAAAAGTTTATTCCTTTACGTTATTTGAGTTATCTTTTTCAACTAGTCCCCAAGTATTTACAACAATCTTTATGTTCAAGCACAATCTACGGTGTTTTTACAGGGGGGATGCTAGAAACATTGATTAGACATGCATGAAAAATTGTTTTAAGCATTTAAAATTTATTATTATTATTATTTTTTATTTCACGTTTTCCTGAATTGGAACTTATGCTGCTTTATCCTTACTTACACTTAGATTGCTCTTAGCTTATCTCCTAGAATCAGACACAAATAAGGTATACTGTATTATATAAAGAAGGTAGAGTCAATTTAAGTTTTTCTAAAAATACACTGTGAATTCTGAGGTCATTTTATAGGAAATGCACATAAATTTCCAGCAAGTTGCTCCAAGAAAAGTCCAATCATAGCAAAGGACTAAGGGGAACAGATAACCTATAGAGAAGCTGCAAAATAACTTAACCATCCAACAACTATGTATTCCTAAAATGTACTGGACATACAGAAATAAGAGGAAAAGAAAAGATGCCCATGGAACTTGGGTGATAAAGTGGAGCTCATAGTCATAATGTTAGTTCAAGAAACACTGTATACTTAGTTAACATAAGTATCGTGTGTGTGTGTGTGTGTGTGTGATCTAAATAAACAAACATTCTGGAAAAAAATTCAATATACATCTAAGAAATATTTTTAGGTACAGATATATAGGACACATATCTTTATTCCTAGAACCTGTTTCATATAACCATAAAGTTATTATTTAAAAGATTTATTTTTATTTACTTATGTATACAAGAACTGAGGTGTAGACATAGGTTTGAGGGTTAAAAGGATTCACAAGAGACAGAATGGGGAGCAGAACAAGCAGATCTACTGAAATACAATGTTGAGGGGAACAGGAGGCAAGACAATAGAGGTCTGTTGTGCCATATGGGTCAGATCCATGGTCAGGGATTGAACTCATGCCGCAGTGGCTGGTGATAGTTTGATAGTGCTGAGACCTAACCCCTCGTGACCAAGGAGAACCACTATGAAGTTATTTTATAAAGGGCTTAAAGCTACAAGGACAGAAAAATTGGGAGAGGTGAAAATTGTAGCATTTAAAATATATGTTTATGTATATAGTCAAAGGAAAATCCTGTGCCATACAGGGTTAAACAGGCAAGGGAAACTTTATTCAAATTTAGGGAAAGAGATTGAACTCAGCTCCCTGAAACAAAGCCAGGAGAGCTTGAAGAACACTGAGATGAACTGGGGAAAAATACTGGAGAGTTTAGTTAATGTGCTTAGTCCGCCTTTGCTTGTTAATTGACACTTTTTGAATTTGGGCTCCTATCTTCCCAGAGTCTAAAAGATAAGAACTGTCTTCTGTGATTACTGTTCAAAGAAATGGCCTCAGGTTCTTGAGGAAACATCCTTGGATTGTATAATAGAAAAAGACTCAGAGGAGATTTATATCTCAAAGGAACAGAGTGAATTTACAAGTTTTATAAAGCAAATATCTTAAGAAATGATAGTTCAATGGTCTGTGTCAGGGAGAAACCTATTTCAAGTTTACTTAAGCTTAGAAGGAAGTTAAGGTTATGTTTGTGTCTATGTGTGTGTTTTATTTTATTATCAAAATGAGGCAAGGACAGTGTAAGTAAGGGAAAAATAGTCTTAAATTTAGGGTTAAATACAGATTTAAATTTTATAAATAAAAGTTGATGTAAAATTCTTAGATCACTACTTAGCAAAGTGAATTCAAAGTCATATAAAATAGGAAGGAAAATATGGCAGAAGTGATTCAATATCTGTTTTGAATTGAGGCAGTTTTGTAAAATTAAATATTTATAACATTATAGGTGTTTGATTGAGGGTTAACTAACATCTTTGTGTCTTAGTTTTTTGTTTTTTTTTTTTTTTTTTTTTTTTCATTTATAAACAGAAAAGTTTGCCTTCCTGGTATGGTTGTTTCCATGGTTAAATAATATTTTATGTATAGAATCTGGCAAAATACCCACTCAAAAAAAGAAAAACAACTCACTAAATAGTTGTTAATGCTTATTAGAGTATAACATAATTAGGAAATTATGGTGAAAAGTTGAAATGGGAAAGCTCAAATGCACAGAGAGGTGAGAGAGGATAACAAATTTGGTGACTCACAAATGGATTAATAATGTAGCTACAAAATAGAGCATGGAGCAAGTGTAGGGTCAACAAGAAAGTGATCTGAAAGGTTAAGACAAGTGTCTAATCTGTACTTTGGATATTATATAATTTATCATGTGGCTGCTAGAGATTCATTAAGGAATTAATTACTTAATTATTTAATTAAGGCAACATTAGTTCAAGACACTGTATATGATTCAGAAGTACAGATCGCACCTCCTCAGATGCATATTACAACACCACACTACACTTTGCTCTCCAACCTCACCTCCCCTTTGTAAACTCTCTGAGGGACTTACACACAAATGCATGATGAGATTCTAATTTTAGAAAGAACATTCTAGCAGCAGTCTGGAGGCTGAGGGAAGCAAAATTGTGGTCTTAAACAGTGTGTTGGAACATGGTAGACAATCAATAGAATGTTGAAAGGATGAGTCAATAATGAGTGAAGCCATTATACAGTTGTAACACATTCATTTAAAAAAAGCCATGAGGTCTAGTAGGACCCAGGATTATTCTGATGGGAATGCATCAGAAATAAGATTCAGATCCCTGTCCTTAAGACATTTACATCGGTGACTCCCTATTTAGCAACAATGACAGCACAGTCAAGTTTAATGGCAAGATTTCTTCCATGTGTCAAAGCTAGAATCAAGGAGTAGAAGCGGGAGAAATATGCCAAAATTTAAAAACATATCACATACATGTTTATCTACCTAAATCATATTCCAGTTCTGGCCGATTTCCTTTTTTTCTGTAGAAAAATCAGTGGTGGTGGGGGAAGGGAGATAAAAGAAAGGCTACTGAGAACCCAGCATAAGATATCTCAAAATAGAATTTCTTTAACTGCCATATGATTAACAGTTTCAAGTCTTCACTATAATTTCATTTTGTTGAAATAAAGTGGCCATGTTAGCTAAGCAAATTCTATAGAGGTGCTATAGTAAGCTAGTAGTCAACATTATTTTCCAATAACATTTATTATTTTTTCTATGTCAGTCTTGGGTCTAATCAGGAGGTTAATGCAGATGTTCATATATGTATATGTTTTAAAATCTTACATATTGGTATGCATGGTAATGACAAGAGACATGACAATAAGTCTATTTTTAAAAAAATAAGGAATATTTTTATGTGCCCACATGCCCTGCAATAGATGAGACTATCAAAATATGAATGTGACATCATAAGAACAGGAAAATAATAAATTTTCATAATATAGTATAATAAAAGTGTTGTATCTACCAATTATAAAATAAACACATAAATGTTTCATCAAAGTCACACTGCCAATAAGTGGTAGACTTCACTTGCACACAAATGCATGTTATTTCTAATTTGTTTTTTTCATCTAAAGTTTAGATTATTTTACTCACAAACAGAACAATTACTTGTTGAAAGAAAAGTTTTTAGAAGCGCCATGAAATTTAATAGTAGTATTTTAAGGGAGAATTATACTGTCTATAGATATAATTATACCTTGAGGAAGGTTTATATGCTTTTCATAAAATGTGCACACATGTTTATAATATTGATATAAGGTGAATATAATAATGGAACAGTAACAAATACAATGATGTAATTTTGCTAGCCACATATTGAATGTTGGGGGTATAAAGGACTGTCATGTGTAAAAGAGGTCACCTATAATCTTACTACACAGGAGGGTAAAATTAGAAGTATTTGTTGGAAAGTACGGGAAGCAGATACACCTCAATCTAAGGAAATCTAAAGTAAAAATTTTCTTATAGCTGAGTTTGCTTGATAAAAAGATGAACAGAGAATGTTCAAGCCCAAGGTTCTGGCATTCATTTGTGAAGGTGAGAGGAATGATTGGTGTTTGGGGGAGTTTTGGAACTGTCCATATGGAGCACAAAGCTAAAACTGGAAAATAGGAGTGTGTTCCACGTCATAGTTAGCAACTGTTAGTTCACAGCGAGTTTATTCATTTTCTGCATTGCAAAGTTGTAGGATGTGATTTAGGATAATTACGAAGAGGTTGTGGCAAGAGTCTGAGAATAAGCAAACTACATATTGAAAACAGTTAGCTAGAGGGGGAAAGTATTTGAGTAATGAGGTATCCAGATGCAGACATCTGCATAATGTTGATTGGCAGTTAAATGGCACTTGTCTGCCCCAAATTAGGCATCCACTAGCTGTTTCTATTCTCCTTAACATATTGGTATGTACACTGTGGCAATTCTGTGGAGGAGGAATTGGGTGAGGAAATGGGGGAGGGCACTAAATACTAAGATTTGGAAATAATTGGAAGAATTTAACATGGAAGCTAAGAAGTCAACATCCCAGCAAGGAACACATGGCATGCTCAAAAGAGGTAGTCAAAGAAGAATTTTTTAAAAGGAATATTTACAATTGGAATGGGATGGGCAGAGTGGTGGAAGATGACGGGATCTTCTAGGTCCCTGGCATTTCACATTAAAGTTGTTATCATCCCTATATCCGAAGAACATAGTTTAGAGCTTCATTATCTTAACTTGGGAGAAAGGAACCACATAAAGCAACGTTTCACAAACCATGTGTAGTAGGTTTGACAGAGAAAATGCACATGTTTGAAACAGATTATACTGAGTACATGATCCATTGTTTTCCTGAAATTCAAAATTAACCAGAAAACTGTATTTTCATTTGCTAAACCTAGTAACCTTATCTGTGGGGAAGAACCACATTTTTGTGAGAATTTGTTTTGTTTATCTTTTAATCACTTGAAAACAGCCATTTTTATAAACAACAGCAAAAACAAATTACTACTAAGGTGCAGTTAAAGCACATGATACAAGTTCTACCTTTTGAAATTTGAACTCCACAGACCTAAAATTCTCTGTAAAATGGTAATGGAAGTTTCCAGATGTTTCATGTCATCATTTTTGTTCATGAACTACACTTTGAGTAGCAGTAATAAAGGAAAGGGCACATTGGGAGGAGCTGAGACACAGTGAGTGATATGAAGCCAGCTGGGAGGATTCTGACCTTGTGAATTACTTTATTTCTCTGGTATTCAGTTTCATCACCTACAGAATGTAGTTCATACTCTTTTCATTTATCATGTGAATTAGCACATGCAATAAACTTACCATAATATCTAGTTCACAATAATCAATCCATATGGCTAATAATAATAATAATAATAATTATATACTTTACTTATATGACACTAATCTAACAATACCATGCATTTTCTGTATATGTAAGAGCAAGGAATAAGACAACAGGTCTATTCCTTCAGGGATTTTACACTATGTTTCACATGCAGACTGAAATATATGATGTAATTCTTGGAATATAATCTACCTAGACTGTAATTTGCATCTGATTCATGGAATATTTAAATTTGTCAATTACTTACAATGTAATAGGTACTTAGTTCATGTTCATTTAAAGAATAAATTAATGATTTTGTTTAGTTAGCATTTAGATACAATAAAACAAAAGTATTTCTTGTGTATATTTATACCCATCTTATTTATATGTCTAAATGTTTTGAGAAGGTAATAATATGCACTTGTAACAAGTAGAGCTCTAAAGTTTCTTTAACTCCTTGAAGATCACTGAGGAGACTAAATTCATTTAAAAACTTTAGTGACTTTAATGATTGCAGAAGTTTGAAACTGAGATCAAGGCGCTGATTTTCCAAGAGAAAATAGGGTACACAGAAACACAGGCAAACATTCAAGGATTTTTGATTTGGTATTTTCCAAATAAATACAGAGATAATATTGGAAGGCTCTGGATAAAGAGTATGAATTCCTTCTCCCAATAATACAGCTCTACTAAAATGATTCAAATTGATACTTAAATATACTGGTCTACACAGCTGTGTATCAATTACAACCTTAATGTTTTTTATGTTTTTTTGCACTTAAAAGTACAACAAAATACCTTTGATCAAATTCAGTTGTGTGCTATTCTTTTCTGCTTGAGGGCTACATCACTCATTGAATCACATACCAATAGGTGTACTGCTGGTTGAAATGTTCTCTTCACTAAATATTTGAGTTCAAATGGCCATAAGATTCTAATAACCTAAGCTTGTTCTACCACTGACCCTGTCACTGTGCTAATCAAGGTAAATTATATAAGAATGAATAAATAAGCAGTAATTACCTCTGGATGACATAAATACTGCCTTTAATTATTTTAAAGCAAGCTTTTTTAGAACCAGTAATATGAACTCATTGTTTGATAAACAGACTAGAAAAACAAGAGCTCCCATTTTGGCTCTTTATAAATTGATGAGGTTACATTAATGGAAGACCCTAGTCATACAAAGTCTGCTATAATGGAGTCGTGTCATTCTGGGGTAACTATATAATTATAGCGATAACTCAGTAGAAATGAAATATAGTTTCTAACCTGTCTATCGGGCTCTAAGACAATATAAAATGGATCAGAACTTTGAAAAAAAATGTATCTTATGAGTTATTCAGTCTACACAAATATAATTTCATTAACAATGTAGATGTGAAATATATTTGCTTTAAGAAAAATAGAAAAACCCTTAAGGTATCAGTAAGTTTGATATGCATTAAGGATTGTATTCAAATTTATGTTTACTTAACTTATTGTACCAAGTTCCCCCAAATGGATGCTAATGATATGATCACCAGAGAAAGATATCAAGTTAAAACCTACTAAAAATGCTGTTTGCCATCTCATTTTCTTTTAAGGCTGAAGAGTTCTCTATATTACTCCATTGAAGCATATACATGTGTACATATTAACTTAACAGAACCATTCATTTGTGCTTTAATTAAACATGAATTTAGAAAATATTACATTTTAAGTAACTGACAAATTTCGACTACTCCATAAATCAGATGAAAATTAAATATGCACACTCTCCAAACACACTCCCATGGAGAACTTTTTAAAAATCTCTTCACCTGTTAGTGGATCTATCAGGACCTAGGGGGAACAGAGAAATTGAGATTTATTAAAGTTTCAGTGTAGTCAAATGGGTATGCTCTAAAGATTTGCTGTATGGCATTGTAGCTACAGTCATCTGTGCCCTTAAAATTTGTTGAGGCTAGAGCTATAGTTAAGTGTTCTCACCACGATTATATGAATTATTATAATTATATTCAGAAAGTTGTTTCAAGATGCATTCCTTAGAGACAAGAATTTTGAGTACAAGTCTCATGTGAAAGTGATCAGTTTTTCTTACAGAATATCTTTGAAACTCTGGTCTAATAATTTATTCTGGGGTAGACTCTCTCTCTCTCTCTCTCTCTCTCTCTCTGTCTCTCTCTGTCTGCATGCATGTGTGTGTGTGTGTGTGTGTAATAAAACCTTTTTATCTCTTGGACATCCAGTATACACAAGAATGTTAATGTTTTTGTAAAGTTCTGCATTGTCTTTTCATTTATTCATCCACTATACATAATATCTTCACTTCCCTTCAGTACCATTGCTCTCTTTTAAACTTCAAATATCCCAAATTTCTCCAGTGTTAGTTCATAAACTTTGGAACATTCTACCCTTGATTTTACAAATGCTGCCATTTTCTGACTTTGATTACTTTCTAGTCATTTCCTCAGGAAGGACGATCCTCTAGTTTGTTAGTGCTCTCTTTGCAGTATCCTCTGTTCTGGCCCTCAGTTCTGCAAGTTAGCTGCCTTATCCTCCCCAATCTGATATGTCTGTCTTGTAATCCAGTGAGAGAAGCCGATTGTCTGATTCCCCTTCCCTGGGTCACATCCTGCAAACTGCCCAAACATCTTAAGCAGGAGCAATTACAGGACATGTGTTGGTTGCCTGGAGACCATCCTCCACCCTTCAGGGACACAGTCTGAACTGCCTGTTGCCACGACTGGAGATTATTGTTTTGTAAATTTGTCTAGTCTAGTCTCTTATTTATTTTAAACTTCAGTATTGATCAGGTTCCTGTTACTCAAACATACCTAAAAACAGAAATTTCCGACAGGTTTTTAGAGACATGCTTCTTAAGGACCGGAGCCATCACCCAGATTCATACTAGAGGGAGAAATGATTTACAAGGACTCAGTAGTCATGGGACTAAAATATTTTGAATTATATTAGCTTGTTTATATGACTGCTATTGTTACTAAATTTTATTTTTATTAAATGTTCTCGTTCTTCCAACTTTGTGAATGGATGAAAGATATATTGAAATGTTAACACCCATTTAATGGGGAAGACACAACACCCAATTAAACGACTTATCAACTCACCTCTTAGACAGATGGAAAGAAGAGAAAATCTCATCTTGTTTGCTTTTTGTGTTTCTCACATTTTTCCTCTTGATATGGGAAATTATTAAGTATTAGGACCTTAAATACTGTCCTAGAGATAGAAGCAAGATTTTCATTGACATTTTTAAATAGATAATCTGTCTCTAAATAGGGCATTTTGCTTTGTTTGTGAAAGAAATTTACTTTTCCATTATACATGTATGTGTTTTCTGTGTATATGAAGTATCTCATGTAGTTATTTTTCATTTTTTCAGATTGGTGAGAAATATTTATTTATACATACAAGAGCTGGTGTACAGGCCAGAGTTCAGGGCAATGAGAGGATTCACCAGAGATAGAGTGGGGAGCATAACAGGCAGACTGACTGAAAAACACTGCTGAGGGGAGCGGTAGGGGAGGCAGGAGAGGTCTGTCTCACCATGTGGGTCCCCTCCCACGCCTGCGGCAGGGATTGAACTCGTGCTGTAGTGGCTGTGGTTTGCTTCATAGTGCATTGCTTAACCCACTGCACCACCAGGGAGGCCCCTAACATAGTTTTTTTTTTAATTATAAATTTCTCTTTAACCATAGAATTTGATGAAGACTAACACTTCTAACTTAAAATACTTTGAATTGCTGTTTTTTTTTCTGATAGGCTTTTTGTTCAAAATATATTTATAATAGGATATAAATGTAGCTTTATGTATTTGTCAAACTAAATACATATTTCATATTATACAATTATGTTGATATAGACATATATCATATATAGTAGTCTATGAGCAGAGTTTCTTTTCATTTAAAATATTTATGTACATTTTGATAATAACATGTTAATAAGCTAGGTATAAAATGTACTTTATATTCATGTTTTTGAACTTTATAAGAAATGCATATTTATTTGCACCATCTTTAGATAGGTTAGCAACTCATAATTAACAATAGAATAAAACAATTTCATTAATTTACCAAAACATAAATATCACAGTGATTTGTGCTAATGTTTCTACATTTAAGGGGAAACTGCAGGTAAACATGGTGCTCCAGTGATTTCAAGATAGGGGCGCATACACATTTCAATTATTCAATTATGTTATTTTTTAAAAAAAGTTGACTTGCCATAGTTAGCAATGTTTCATTTTAAAAGATTTTAAGAATGTTTGGGTAACATGATTATTAGGAAGTGATCCCTTTTAATAACAGAAAGTAATAAATTAACATTTGAGAGCTACAGCTACACTGAACACAATTCAATTTTATTTTTTTAGATGTGTAGACACCATCCATATGACAGTTGTAGTTTTTGACAATTATTTAATTTTTTTTTAAAAAAAGTACTTGTACTACATATAATAACCAACTTATGAAAACAACCTAGTGCCCAATGATGTGCGAATGGATAAAGAGAAGGTGGTACATGTACACAATGGAATACCACTCAGCTAAAAAAAAAAGAAAGAGATGATGTCTCATCAGTTGCCCCTGCATGAATGAAACTGAAAGGGATTATGTTAAGCAGAATAAGTCAGAAATAGACAAGAAATGATTTGCAGTCATATGGAGTATAAAACAATACAAGAGAACAACAATAACAAAAAAAAAACAACCTACGGAATCTGAGAACTGAGGTTAACAGAAGGGGAACATGGGATCACAATGGACTAGAGTGGAAAGTCTTGAGATGTTCGTGGTAGACATGGCATGATAACATGATAACATGCATTTGTGGAGATGTGAATTCATTCTCCTAAAATTTATTAATAGAGGATCAATGTCACCTCAATAGACATACTTTTTAAAAAAGTGTTTATACTTTCTTGACTCTTTAAAATGCAAATCTAATTTTTATTAAAATTAAAAAATATATAAAAAAATTAAAAATGGAGTATATTATACATCATTTTGACTTAATATGTAACAACTTAAAACCTTTTAAAGGTGGCATTGAGAGAAAAGGAGATTCTCTTTAAGTTACAATCAATCAATAACCCCATGCAGCATAAATAATGCAGATAGTCAGCTTATCTGATTTACCAGGTAAAAGTATGTCATTGAGTTGGTATTCACCCTTTGTGCTGCTCAGCCTTGTCCCAAGGAGGAGATCACTGTTCTTGTGAAATCTCATGACTTAGGGGTCACTTTTTGTGTATATGGGTACATTTTAGAGGAGTTTTCCATATAAAGGTGTCAGCCATTCTTAGGTTTCATCTTAATTTTCTTTATTATTTTCAATGCCATTCCTCTAGACTACAATGAGGTGAAGAGCCTCTGTGGAATACTAGTAGAAAATCCCTAGTATCACTATTTTCCATAACTTTCCCCTTGATAGGATCTTGGAATGAGGGAATCCTCATGTGGGAGACACTATCTGCTAAGGCAGAGGGCATGTGACAGCTGCTGGGAATTGGTCTTGCTGATTGTTTGCAGGGATCCAATTAGAGAATGCTGTGGCTTCTCTCTACCTATAGATAAGTACTCAGGGTTCTGAGGTTGGGATTGATTTGGTACTGAGGTTCTGGTGCCAATTCTATCTGTTGGTACCAAGGGATGGAACTTCAAGGTTGCATTTTTAAGGAGAACATATCTGCACTAAGCTTTATCCTATAAGGACATAAAAACTCTAGGATCAGAGGCTAATGGTGACTTTCCAAAGAACTTTAAGCCTATGTAGTACATGATGCTTTAGGCATCTGTTCCCCTCAGATGACCTCTGTATCTCCAGAGGCCCACACGTGGAAAGCCATGTACATGTCTACACAGCCAAACTACACAGTAGCAGGCCACAGCTGAGTGAAATAACAGGAAGAGCCTGACTTGAGCTAGGATCCAAGCTTTTCCCAGGGAAGTAGATTTGTGCCCCTTGTAGGCACCGATTGTTCTGTGTGGGGCAATTACCTCAGGGGTTATTGGGATGTTCTGGTAAGGACTTTCTTCCTGACATGTGGAAGGTGCAGAAATTTCCCTTCTGCAAAGAAGGGAAAATAAAACTACCGTTCACAGATCAGAAGAGATGAGAGAAGGAAGGGACAAGTTCATGCATAATCTTGATGATAAACAGTCTCTACCACCTAACGTTTCCGTAAGTTTTAATAGACTTTTACCATGTTACATTTCCTCTGAAGTCTCCCTAAAATTCTTGAAGCACGTTCTCCCTGTGCATAAGTATCCACACCTTAAATCAGTGCCTGTATATTAGTAGCTTTCTAATTCACATTTTCACTTCTTCCTATGGTTCAGCTGGTTTCTCTGGGCTCATTAGATGACTCAATAACCTTAAATTACCATCTACACCATTACTTAGCTCAAAGTGATTTCTGGTGCCTGTATTTTCATATGACAAATCCAGTCTGCATTTGCAGAGATATATACATATGTGTGTATGCATATGAAGATAAATATATGTATTTATAATTTATAACTTATCATTGAGTTTTGACAAATCCTCATTCACATGTCTAGGCTTTTCAAAGCTATCTGTTTTCTATTTTCTAGTTAAAACTATAGAGGAGTTTGAATTTGATATTTTAACTGACAATCATGATCATGAATTGAAGAAGTGACAAGAACCAAGGTTGTTTTTTTGTTTTTGTTTTTGTTTTGTTTTTGGTAATGTGGAAACTCCAAAATAAATACATTAATCTTTATTTTCTAAGGTTAGAAATCTAAGGTAAATTTAGGATTTAAATGAATCATAAAATAATCCTGAACATGTTCCATATAGGCCAAGGGAAAGGATTTTTATTGTTTCACAATTGGGGTGTCTATTGTCTGCATGTGGCGCTGGTTCTGGAAGGCAGCCCAGACTTCCCCCAAGACAAGCTGCACTACTGAGGGAATCCAGCCATTTCTGGGGGAAATCACAAAACTACCGCTTATGAAGAGAGATGAAGATAGCTCCTGTTTCTGGAATCACCACTGTGGGTATTGCCTACAGTTAGTGAGATGCAAGGTCAGGGTAAAATTAGAATTACATTGGATGGGCAGACATAATCTTGGGATGATGGCAGGGAACTGGCACAATCAACCATGGATACCCTTGTAGTGACCCTTGCAGAAGCAAGTTCTGCAGTTCTGCAGTGTCGTGGCTGAGCTGGTAAGTTCCCTGTGACCCAGCCCAGTGACACAATGAGTGCCAGTCTTTGGCTGCCCGCCTCAAGATATCCCACATCAGATTTGGGCAGAGGTGTGATTTTTGTCACTTATTTATTAATTCCAGAGCTGAAAACTGCCTCTTAGCTTACTTTTAATATATCTGTGATACACCTTTAATATTAGTGTAGTGTTATGCATTGTGTCATCTTTTTCAGGTCATAGAATCATTTTGTTATCTTCATTTAAAAAAAAAATAGTCTCCCTGAATTTTCTGTTCTTGGTAATTGTTTAGAATAAATTTAGGGTCTTGTGCTTCTTAAAGGCTTTGCACAGTTCCTGTGAACACACTGGAGATCTGGGATGTTTTTTGAGAGCCTTTTTGATTAATCTGTTTCTTTTTTTCATGGAAATTAGTTGTCAAATTTTTTTAACTCTAAGGACAGTTACTTCTCTTGTGGCTATTCTGAAAAATGCATCATTAAGTTACTCTTTATACTACATTGACACATTTTATTTTTTCTTATCAAATTACCAGTTTGATTCAAGTTTCCAAATATATTTGCATATACATAATGTTTTTAAACATTTCCTTTGCATTTCTTATTTTTGTATTTGTATTCTCTCTTTTTTAATTTCTATTTGATGGTATGTGTTGCTGATTTTTCAAAGCATAATTTATTTTGCTCTTTTTTTGTTTTCTCATTCAATAGATCTGGCTTTTTATCTCTATTCATTGTTACATTTATTTTGTTTTAGATTATTTTGTTTTCTCTTTCGACATACAAGTGTCTATTTGTTGTTATTATAAAGGTATATATTTAACACTGAATTTTTCTCTCAGTACCATTTTGGTTAAAACTGTAGAGCTTGATGCATCAAAATATTATTATTATGAATTTGGAAGCTGTTTTTAATCTTAGTTTGTATTTCATCTTTGATCCAATGGAACTTTAAAAGTAATTTCGTGACTTTGATTTTTGTTTCCTGAAGAACAAGTCTATTTGGCTTTGATTTGTTATTAATGTTCAACTTAATCACACTGTGGCCAAATTCATCTTTTTATGTAACTTCTGGGTTATTTTGGAAGTTCAGGTTGTTTGTATTTTGATGTCTGATTAGTTTATTGCTTCCTTTATCTGGCAGTAACAAAGGCAGGTTAAAGTCCCTTATTATTTCCTACCTATGTCTAAGCCCCACCAACCTGTTTTAGTGAAGATGGTATATTGACCACTAAAGCTATGGATAAAATTTGGTTTAACACTTGAATGAATTTGCAGTAGGCTCCAGTCATATGCTAAGTTCTAGATTAATTCTACAATGGCGTCTTAATTGTGGGGGTGGTATGTAGATCATGGTGGCTCATGATAATACTTTGGAGCACTGCTGAACTCTTACCTTGTATATAAAGATCGGTGCAATATCTGGACCTTTTTCTTATTTTGTGCAGTTACCTGAGAAAATGACCAAAGACTCCTTGCTATAAGAACTGGTAAGCTTTGGTGGTCAAGAATGTACCAGCACGTCCCTGGGACACTCCAAGAGATGAGTTGTGGAGCAGATTTGTAAGGTAAGCCTTGGCTGCCCAGTGGGCTGTGCTCTTGCTTTTTATTAGCAGTAATACACAAGCATGACTGATTATGTGACACCATGGCAGGAGAAGCAACATCCAGGGGAGACACAGGGCATTCATCTTGAAGGGGAACAGGACTTCAAAGGGATCAAAGGGTAATCAATTTTATGGCGAACATGAGGGGACATGTCAGCCACGTATCCACAAAGAATGTCCTGTGCAGATGCTTGGTATAATTTCTGAGCTATTCCCAGACTGTCTTGGACCCTGACCACACAATCAGTCAATGGTTACCTAGGTGTCCCTGGTCGCCAGTGATATCAGCCGTGGTCCCGAGGAAGTCATGGAAGAGTGCCTTAACCAATTCTTTCACACACACAGGTGCGCAGAGAAGCCATGCACACACAGGTGCAGAGGCCCCAGGTTGAAGAGAGGTCACAGTAAGCCCTTTACTATTTATACCCAGCATTATTCAGAGCTCTTCTCCCCGAGTAGATGGTCACCACTGCATGCATTGCGTAGGTTTAAGACCTGAAAACTGTCACAAGTATGAAATCTTTACGAAGAGACATGTTTTTTTTTATTGGAGTGACAAGTTTCTGCCTCCAAGGCATCCATCAAAGATTTCTTCTGCTATTACAGTTTGAGGATTAACTCTTTCATGTCCGCTTCTTTCGTACTTCAAGATAATGTATTTTGTTAACTGTCTCTACAAATCTCTACATATAAGACCATCTTGAAAGTTATCCTGACTTTGGGGGCCATTGTGATAATTGTGGTCCTGATTTCTGGTGGTTAAATGTTACCACCTCTTGTTTTCCCCATAACCATCAGAAGGCCAGTTTCTTTTACAGAATTCTCTCTTGCTGTCAAGCCCTGCTGTAGAAGAGCTGCAACTGAACTACTCACGATATCCTTCACACCAGAGCATCTCAGCTGTGGTAAATGATACACGTTAGCCCTCTCATGACAAGTCATCATTTGATGAGTGTCTGGGCTTCTGATGTGAATGATTTAGCTCTTGGAAATGCACTTATCACTAAACCTTTAACTCCTCTCCACATCTTCTATGTGAACTTTAACATTAAAGTTTTGCTTAGTGTACCCATTGCTTTTTTCAAAATTTCAGCAATCATTTTGGTAGGGGATTTGCACTATCTTAGAGGTCTTTACCAATGTTTTCACTCTAGTATTTTGGGAGAATGAACGCATGTAGACAAATTCTCACTAATTTCACAATGTGATCCTTTTTTGATCACTATAAATATCTTGTCCCATATACACGTCTCTGTTCTGTTTTATAACATGTATTTGTAGTCTTTATTCTTCCATAACTATTTTGTTAACTTATCCCTCCAGTGTCCCAGGTGACATTATAATGGAAGCTATAATTGTTCATATGATTGGAGATTTGCATTACATTATAAACTTAAACTTTATACTAAACTTTCCAAAATGTAGCTGAGAATGAGAATATAATTTAAAATAAAACTACTTTGCTTACTTTCTATTAGATGAAATATGTGCACCCAAAATTCATACATTGAACTCACAGTATTTCATAATGTCACTGTATGTAGAGAAAGAATATCTAAAGAGATAATTAAGTTGGAATAGGGTCATTAGGTAGTGCTCTAATCCAATGTGACCACTGTCTTTAGAAGAAGATATTTGGAGACAAACAGGGAAGGATGGTTGAAGAAAAATGCAAAAGAACAGGAAAAGTTGCAGAAGAAATTGACCTTGCCAGCCCCCGATGTTGAATTTATAGGCTCCAGAACTGTGAGAAAAATGTTTTTCTGTTATTTAAGCCACACTGTTTGTGGCAATTTATTTTGGAAACCTTAGAACACTAATACAAGAGGAATAAAACATCCTAACTTTATCAAAATCTATTTCAATTCATTCAAAATATATTTTTCTTTTGTTTTAGATTTAGAAGATACATTTGCTACCACACTCTCTTTATTTGACTTAAGTGGCAGCTGGCAGAAATGAGTCTAAATATGTGTTTTTTTATTCTTGAAACCTGTAGTGAATTTTTATTTTTTTATTTTTCTTGTCATTGTGTTGTTTCACTTAAATTATGGCATTTTGAAGTATGAAAGGGAGGAGAGCTAGATAAGGACATTAAAATATAAGTAGGGACTAGAAGATAGAAAATATGAAATCTGTGTTATTATGAAAGAAAGTACTCAACAAATAATTTACCAACATAAATAACATTATATATACAAGGATGGAATTCTACCTTAAAAACAGAAGTTTTTTTCACACTACACTCTATCTGATTTAGAGGTACAGGATTACACCATTGGGGCATGTTACCACACCCACCACCAATATTCTTAGTTCTCCCCCATAATCCATTGTAAACATGAAAATAGAAGATTTTTTAAAAAAATGTTCATTAACTAGATTTCAATCTATAATGCATTTATATTATATATATATAATATTTGTGTTTTAGAATCATAAGATACTCCCATGAAGATAATGTGCTAAAGGAAATCAAATTAGAATTTAACCAAAAATATACCAACTCAATGGATAAATATTGCCTTTTTTTCCCAGTTTTTTAAAAACAGATTTTGTTAAAGTATATATCCCAATAAAGCTTAATTTTTGAAAAACTCATTTCTGAATCTCCTTGAGAATGAGTTAGACTCTCCATTTTGCTTGTGAATCATGAAACTTAATTATGTAGACCTCTGAGTATAGAACACAGGGGTTTTCTATATGGATTTGATCATGTAAGGATCAATCACAAAACAGAACTTATTCTTAAAGATACGTACTTTTCAACTCTAAATTATGGAGTTTAGTTTGAAGCCTCTGCAGTCTTTTTAATAAATAGGAGGTCTCTCCTAATTTGTAGTCATATAAGTTTCTCAGACCCAGAAAATTCTAAATGAACTTGGTGGTCACTCTGTTACCACCTCACTCCCTGTAAGTATCTTCTTGAATATATGTGTGCATTACACAGACTAAATGACAATCAAAGGTATCCTCAGTATATGTTCTGCATTAGCTGAAAACCTGTTCAACTGTTTTACTTTTTCCAGGTGTGAATATAATAGATGAAGAAAGCTTAATTTCATTTGCCTATGTTTTCACTTTCAATATTCATTGCAAAGTTCCATTCTAAGCAGATGATTTGGTAAAAATAATTTATATTAAAAGAATTGATTCAGCGTTGTTAGTAGTCTAGTCTATATTTTATTAGCTGTGGGTAATTTACTGGATCACACAGAGGGAACAACCATCAGAATTTATTCATCAGAATTTGCCATCCATAAGCAAAACTTAACATCAATCACACAGAATCAAAGGATACCGCTTTATCTTTAAACATCTTAAAGTACCAGTAATTTTTCTTACAATCAACCATGAAAAAAATACATAAAAGTGTTAAGTGTGTTTCAGTGGATAAAGAAAGTCAAGGTGTTTTGTTCTTGATTGTGATCTTTAAAAAATGTACATCATTGTGGGCAGATAAGTAACTGCATTTGTAAATAATGTTCTGAAAGAATTACAATTGGAATTGATGGTGCTTATTTGCATACAAGCGTTTATAATTTCACAATCTATGTGAGATCCATTCAATCCTAACAAACTGTGATTTCATGTGACTCTTAAATTTGGACAAAAGAGACAGAGAGGTTTGTTTGTTTAAAGTTTAAGTAGTGGCTTCTAGATCTTGTCTTTTGATCTTAAGATCTTATCTTCCACAAGAGAGAGAGAGAGAGAGAAACTGTACCATTGATTCTCTTAATTAAATTTTTCCACCAAATACCCTTTAACAAGAGAAATACAATAATAATTATAGTTGTTCACAAAGGATTATAGAAATGGTAAAAGGGCCAGCTTGAAAACTCCTGTTTTTAATCTTTCAGAGAGAAACTGTACTCTTTCATTTCTGTTGTACTATAGTATAAGAAATCAATGGCAGGTACATCTCTCTTTGGAATAACTTTTATACCCTTCTCTCAAAAAAAGTCTCTATTCTTGGCATGCCACCCATAGTTCACTGGCTTTGAACTAGTCGTGTCCAATCTCCAGCCCAACGAGGCTGCTTCAGCTATCTCTTGTAGAAGAATCCCCTGAGACTTCTTTGCTGAGATATTTCCAGCTGCTCTTCTCATAATAAAGATGATTTTTTTTAGAGGACATCCATGTTACTTACCCAACGAAGTTCAGACTTATTTTCTTTTCTAACATTTTCAAGGTCATGTAAGTTTACTAGTATATATTTTTAAAAAAGGAATATTACCTGTGACACTTTTTTCTAAAATCATTGTGTTTTATTACTTCAGAATTTTCATGTAATTATGTACTGTATATTTGATTTTTTTTTAGATAATTTATACTTTAAAGAATAGTAGGACTCTAAGTTAGGACTGCAATTAGTAATACAATGGGCTCCTTCCTTGTCTTTAGAAATGGGCAAAAATAATATTAAAAATATCTGATAAAGATACACTTTTCCCTGCCACTATATTGCAGACTTCTGGGCTGTTTTACATTTTGCATTTTAAAGATTATTTAGTTAATTGATAAATTAATTAATGGCCTTTGCTCTGTCTCAAACACTATGTAATGGACTTAAAGAAGTGACTACAAGAACTATGAAGGATCATGGATCTTGTAGTACACATATTAATGGGAAGAAAAGATAAATCAATATAAAAATAACTTCACTATACAGCAGGAGTAGATGAGGCATGCTAGGGCAAACTAAAGCATAGTGAGATTTTGGCTTACTCTCCTCAGATATATGTCACATCACACCCTCTGCCAAAGCACCTATTATTTCTTTACCCTACACCATTGAGCCCCTTCCTCTATTTCACTCCCTCTATATACCATTTAGAAGCAGAACATTCTGTATTTGTCATTCTCCTTCTTTGTTATGTTATTTCACTTAACAGGATCCAATCCATGTTTTTGCAAATGGTACCTTTTCATCTTTTTTATAGGTGACTAGTATTCCATCATGCATATATACTACATCTTTTAAATCTTTTCTATGTCACTGTGCATTTAATTTGGATCCAAACTTGGCTATTATAATAATTTGGAATGAACATGGGGTGCATATATCTCTTAAAACTAGTGTTTTTGTATGCTTCAGGTAAATACCTAGGAATGGAATTGTTGAGCCATGTGGTATACCTATTTTTAATATTTTGAGAATGCTCCATACTATTTTTCATAGGGACTGGACCCTACATTTTCAACAGAGTACAATGGCTCTTTTTTCTCATATCCTTGCCAACATTTGTTGTTTTATCAAATGTGCCGTTGTCAGGGGACAAGGTATAAAAGATAAAATGTAATCATTATATTATGCTATGTTTTTTACTGTTTCCTGTTTCCAGTCTTCATTCATTCATTTATACCTGAGTTTCTGCGTTCCTATTTGGTAACATTTCCCTTTAATATCAAGGTATTACTATTGCTTTCAGCTAATTTTATCAGCTTTGTTTACCTCAATCTCTTTATTTCAACTTTAGCTTCTTATACTAGGCATACATTCTTTAAATGTAGAATTGTATAGTATATGAACAACATTTTAAAACCACATTTAAGATTTTTATCCATTTTCATGTGTAGTCACTGTTTTTGATAAGTTGTTGGAATTTTAAACAATTTTTATATTGTTCTTGTTTTCTTACATTTGAATTTTCAGAAGCTTGATTATGATATGCCTGAGTGTGATTCTTTACATTTATCTTCTTGGAGATTATTGTTTTCTTGTATCTGTGCTTTCTTGCTTTCCCCACATTTGGAAATTTGGAAACCACATTTCTTCAACAATGTCTTCTTTCTCTCTTCTTTCCTTTGGGGAAACCAATTGCATGTATGCCACACTTGACCTCCAGTTAGCTGAGTGGCTTTATTTTTTCCACTTTTTTTCTGATAATTTCAGTTTGTATGATTTCTATTAATCTAAATTCAAGTTCAGTTATCCTTCTGCTTTTAAATTAACCCAATGAGTTTTTCATTTCAGCTAATTTATATTTGATTTTTGCAAATTCATTAGAATCCTTGCTTATGGTTTATCATTTTTCCCAGTCTTCCCATTTGGTGGTGAAAAACATGTTTCTGTTTCTCTTACTGTGGAATACATGTTTCTCTTTTCTCATGTCTAGTGATTGTGACCGTTATATTCTAAAATGTTTGGATTATGTTTTATCCTTTAACGCTTGGTGTTTTGTTCTGGCAGAGAGTTTAATGTATTATTGATCACTATGAGTGTTCATTTTAGGCTTTGTTTGGGTGATTTTAAGTTATTGCTTCATTCTAGCCTGTGTTCCTATTCTGGAGACATGACATTCCTGGAGTGTTAAATGCATTCATGAAATCTATTTTATATGTATTTCATATGGCAGCAGTCTCCATTCTAGGTAGGTGATACTGCAATGCTCCCTATCACTGAGTAACCACTAATATCTTCATTTAGTTTCAAATCCCAATAGCTTTTCTCTTCCAGGCTTTAAAGTCTCACCCTGAGAGTTCATAGCTCTCTTTCAGGCAAGAAACAGAGGGAATAGCATGTTTGCATACACGTTTCTTCTCTGTACAGCACTCCTTTTGACTCTGCAGCTTCACAAATTTATTTGCTTTAGAAACACTGAAGTTTTATTTTTGCCTGCTCCATTCATTGAGATTGCAACTCTTTATGCTTGCTTTCTTCTTTCTTTTTTTTTTTTTTTGGTCCTGTGGTCTTAAAAAAACCTCCTAGGAAGGAAATCAGGATGAATGTGGATTTCACTTCTGAGACAACTTCTCTTCTTTAAAATATTGCATTTTCTGTTCCGCATTACTTGAAAATAATTATTTATGAAGGTTGCATAAATTTGATATGGTAATGGCATGTTCACTAGAAATTAAAATACCAAATATGTACTATTTACACTTAAGATGAAATATATATTGTCACATATTAAGTTACCAAAGAAAACTTAAAGTATCTGGTTTTCTATATTTATATCAAAGCAATATTTTTTAGGCAATGCAGCCCACATTGTCTCAATCTAAAGAGTTACTCAATTTTATTTCATTGAAGTTGTTGAAACCTGCTCTATAATATTACCATGCAGACAACAGCATTTAAATTTTCACCTTGGACTTTAATGCTGATAGAATATTATCATCATCACAATCATCATAGCCATATGCTTATTTCAGCTAACATTGTGTATTTTAACATGTAGCATAATTTTTTGACTTACTACTTATGGTAATATGTTGTGATAGGACAATGGTTTATATGAGGACACTTAGGCAAAGAGACAACAAATAATTTTCTAAAGGTCACATATAGATGATGCTTTGGAGGCAGGATCTAATTGAAAACTCCTTTTCACTCTTAACTGCTGTTCTTTACCCTCTCAAAAGATTAGCCATTTCTCTTGTGATCTCATCATTTTCTTCACTTCCTGTTATGCTATGCCACTCCATTCCACCCCACTGCTCCAGCAAATAGGGTTAAACTTATCTAGAACAGGTAGAGAAAAAGTCAGGGTAAGAATTAGTGATGTAAAGACTTCTAGTAAATGAAAACTATTCTTTTTTCTTTTTACAAAATAACTTTGTATGGTCATAAATACTAATTTAACAACTATACATCCATCTCATACTTTGCATCAAGGAACTATTACTTATATTTCAGGACTTAATTCAGATTTCCTTTTATGAAGACTTTGCTAAATATTCACTCCCATTTCACATCTAATTTGGATGTGATACCCTTCTTTGTGTTTGTGTCTCTATTACTATATAGTAGTCATGGCACTCTGCCACACATGTGCATTTGCTTATGTAGTTTGGACTTCAAAATATTTGAGCTGCAAAAGCTGGAACTTCTTGCTTTATCTCAAGAATAGCAGTAGCACAGCACCTAAATGTCCTTCAGAATTCACTTTTTTAATCATCATGTGTGTCTTGAATAATCAAGAAGATTGAAATATGACTAGTCATGATATAGCCATGATCAAGCTTCAAAAGCAAGATGATTTCCACCCTTGTCATCACTCTCATAGGAATCTTTAGCTTGATTGCTGTATGATTAATTTTAATCTTCCTTTGGGAAGCAAGTCCCGATGCTTGCACCATTGAAGAGCAATTCATACAACATTTGAAATATCATAGAATGGTCAGTTTCATGATGTTATCTGTAGCTTGGAAATATTGTAATTTATTAGGGGTAGATATTGACTGAAATTTTCATATGGCCATTCATTTTTTATTATCTCACTGATTTATTTTAGGGACTAAATTAAAATTATTTTATTATAAATGGTATTGATGTTATAAATAATATTACTTCTAATAGAACATATGACTGTAAAATGTAAAAGAATCATTTAACAGCATTTTTTAACGGACGGTCCTTAATTACCAAAAAATACTTCTTTTCCCATATAAATGTACAATCAGAGTAGTAAAGCAAGTGATTAAATTGTTTTAAAGGATGGCCTAACCCTGGTATCACATTTGGCAAAATATGAATGTTTTTAGGAAAACAATCCTACAAAAACACCTAATTAACATTCAGCTAAAAATAATGAGCTTTCCCCTCCATTCTACCTTTTCTTTTTATACAACTGGTCTCACTTAGTAAACTGTTTAGGTTGCCTCAGGATATAAAATCTGTCAAGAACATTATTGAGACGTTTGGGAAGGTTGGTAGAATCTTCTCCGTCAGAATAGATGACAACTAATTATAGTCCAGAACCTGGAAACCCTTGGGGAAGAAGTGAAGTTTCAGTCTGCCCAGCAAAGATTGTTTGAGGCTATTTTTGATGGTGAGAGTATTTATGAGTTGTATTAATAATAGATGAACTAATGTTGTAACACTAAATTATGAAAACATTCTTATTTGACCACTAGGAAGTTGCTTGCTTGGCAACAATAATAAAAATAAAATCGGCATTAAATAATAAATCACTTCTTTAAAAGGGAGTTTTCATGGTATCTTTTAATATTCATAAAGTTGTTAACAAAGCTGTTTAAAGTTTTATGGTGTAGCATTCTGAGAGAGATAAAGGAATATATTTTCCTTAATTTAAGAGAAACTTTGTGATTTCTCTCTGCTGTGCTTTTTTAGTGTCATTCTTGGTAACTTTTCTATTATTCATCAATTAATATTATTTATAATAAAATAACACTACTAATTGGTCTTTTGTTATTTAATATTTAATAACTAGATAATGACTCTTGAGATCTCATTCTCTTTCCTGACAAAGGAGAGAAAAGGATTTACCAGTTTCTCTCTTATACCCGCAAAGAGAGTTTTCTCAGGCTAAATCTGCTGACCTGGGGAGTGAGAACACTGGAGATGCATTACTACTTTATTTTGATTCATGAGAGATCAGGTAAACTCCCATATTCTGAGAACTTAGACAGACTTTGATGCCACAGTTTCTCCAATCTATCAAATGCATCAAAGCCTCTTTACAAAGCTTTGTTGTAAAACCAAAGTTGTGACACATGGGGAGGAAGGTGATAGTGCCACTTTGGTGTGACTGAGGTTATTAGATCCTTTGTCACCAGAACTTAGAGTGTGCATGAGAGAGCTAGAGAGCAGGAAAGATGCATGTGGAATAGTAAAGATGCATTCCGTTTTCTCATTTGCCAGCTCCATATGTAAACTAAAAAGAGAGATAGGACAGATTAGCTAGGCAAATGGACAGATAAATAGAGAACTATCTTTTTATTTTATGAACTAATTAACCTCATGTGACCAATTCTAACAATTTTCACTATTAAGTTTGTCAGCAATTCTATAGGAAAAAAAAGGATGACTCCTTTATTTGCATTTAAATTTATTAACTGACTGTGCTTTCTGCTGTTTTGATGGACTAGTAGAGGTAACTTGAAATTGAAAACTGCTTTGGAATCTCAGTAAACTGAAGATACTTAGTAAAGGAAAGGGTTTAGAATTTTAGCACTTCATACATATTTTTAAGCTTGTTTAAGTCGTATCTTTTTTTTCCAGATTTAAGAACTTTGCAATAATAGGCTCAAATATTACAACAGCACAAAAAATATGATAAAAATAGCAGGAAAGGGGCGTCCCTGTGGCGCAGTGGGTTAAGCAACGCACTATGAAGCAAACCGCAGCCACTGCAGCACGAGTTCGGTCCCTGCTGCCGGCCAGAGAGGGGACCTACATGGTGAGGCAAACCTCATTTATGTACCATTCATAGTACATACATATGTGTGTACATGTATCTATAAAGTATCCATATATGTAAGTGGATGTGTGTGTATAATCACAAATATATAAAATATATCTTGCTCTAAAAAAATTTAGTTTAGCAACTTGTGCATAGGATATACTTACACTAACTAATGATTCATTTTTGTCCTAAATTCAAATATAAGTTGGAATCCTTTTTTAGATGATAACCCTAAATATGAAGCACTTGCCTAAATGCCATAAGTCACATCTTTAAATCAGTTAATGCTTGCCTACTGATAAACTTGACCTAGTCTTTTGCATTGCTTCTCTGTGTTGTCAGAAAAGAGAGAGCAAGTTCAGGAACTCAGAGCTAAGTAAATATCTCAAGCAGGCATCAACTTAAAAATGAAGCTTTTTAAAAATACCTGTTTATCTGATCTGTTAATATTCAATTGTCTTGTATCCAACTAGTATAAAGCTTGATATAGAACATTTCTGTAGAAGTCATTTGTTTGGAACTTAACACTTGTACTTTTAAGGAAGACTATTCTATAAAATTATTAGTTCTCAGGTCATCTCACAAAAAATCTACTTTGCACAAAATATAGTCAAAATGCTTTTTAAGATAACTTTTGGAACATGTGTTAGAACTCAGAACAAAGTGGACACATTTTATTTTTCCTTCTGTGATACTGAGCAGAGAAGTTGAGTGGTTTCTCTACAACATACTCAATTTTCCATACTAGAAAGGATTTTGACATCTGGTAAGAACACAGTATTTGTATAATCATGGGTTTGTATGTTTTTCATTAGTGTCTCCAGGTTGCTTTCTATTTTCTGGAAATGAAGTTTTCATCTGGTTCTCTTTTTAAAAATGATGTCCTATATTATACCCTTGAGATTTAATTTGCCTTAACAAATAATAACTTGTTTCTCTCTACATTTTCCCAAACATTTACTGAGAGTTGTTGAGAAGGAAGAGGAGCAAAAATTCACAAACAATACTCCATTCTTGGACAAGTTTAGGTAACAAGAACTATGCTGTACTGCTATAGCTACATTGCAAGTATTAATTTGTATAGTGGCCCGGTGAGTGAGATGGAAAGCAATGTGAGTGACAGAAAGATTATGCCAGTTTGTAGAGCTAGTAAGTGATGGAGTTTGGATTTAAACTAACATTTTTCTTTGAAGTGACTTTATTCATAATCCTACTACATGGACCAGCAATCCCACTGGTAGAGTAATTGAAAACTGTAATATCTTAGCACATTAAACAATTAGTGGAAGCTGATAGAGTGAGAAAATTTGATAGAAAACATCTTGAATGTAACACATTCTGTATGGTGAACCTATGGAACATAAAAATGTCTTCTATCTATTTATCATTATAGGTTTTTACTTTTTGTATTTTTTATGACACTCATATCAACAATTACAAGAACCTTATATTATGTGGACAATAAAAATGCCAAAATATTAAATTTTAAAAAGCAGTAAAAGGAAAAGCAAGTTCTCAAATGTATACTCTTTCTGAGTCCATGTCTTTCTCCAATACATATTTTCCCAAAATATTAGTTTACTAGCAGTATTTCATAATATATTTGTCTCAATAAGACCTTTTAATCAATTGATTTGAATTACATTTATATGGAAATTATATAATTGTGCAAGATATTTATTCACCTAATTCAACACTACAAAATATTGCAAAGCTCTCTAAGTTAGTAGTTGGTGTGCCAAATATATTACGAGAGATGGTCACATTCTGGAAGCTCCCAAAAAACGATAGTGAAAACAATAAATTAAAATAACAGATAAATATACAACTAGTATGCTTCAAATGATTACCAGTCCCAGTGGTTATACTTAGACTTTTACAGGAATTCTTTTTTCATTTTATCCCTCAAATAAGAGAGATATAAAAATAGAGTGATTGACTTTTCCAAAGTTATGCAGTGATCTTGTACATTTAATAGTTTCACCTGCCCTCAAGTTTCAAGCAATTGTGTAAAATCAATGAAATGTTACAAAAAAAACAAAAATACAGGAGCACAACATTACAAATGATGAAAAATGCACAGGGAGATAAGAGAATAAATGAGGCATTACCACAGTGGTAGAGTCTCAGTGGAAAAATAACAAAAGAGGAGAGTTTACCTCATTAATCTGTTATTCACTCCTGAAATGGCAGTCAAAAACATCTGGGAAACATGACAGGAAGTTTAGATTGTCTTGTCCAACCTCCACAGATTAACATTTATCTTTTAATATTATTTTTTCTTTCTTTATATATATATATTTGACATCAGTTGTACTCCCCATGGAATTTCCACCACCATTTTACCAGTGCACCATCATCTCAGTCCCTTGTGTTCTTTTTGCCTTTATCCCAGTCCCTCTCCCTCACACCAATGAAGTGCTTCTGATTGCCTTTGTTGTATTGTGATTTTTTATTGTTATTATTTTTTTATCCCTTTTTGGTTCCTTTATATTCCTCCTAAAAGTGAAACCATCCAAAAAAATTTTTTTTTTTTACTTTTTGACTTATTTCACTGAGTATAATCCCTTCTAGCTCCATCCATGTTTTTTACAAATAACTTTAGTTTATCTTTTTTGATTGCTGAATAGTATTTCTTATATATGTACCACATCTTCTTGATCCAGTCATCTATTTTTGGGCATTTGGGTTGTTTCCAGGCTTTACCAGTCATAAATAGTGCTGCATAAACATCAGTGTTTTTGTATCCTTTGGATAAATCCCTAGAGTGGAACTGCCTTTAATATTCTAGTGTCATAGTTTCTTCTTTCAGAACTTACTGAAAAAAAAAAAAAAAAAAAAAAAAAAA
>JAGFMF010011849.1:572889-709245 GCA_019455555.1 Galemys pyrenaicus | reverse complement strand
ATAAATTACTTAAAAAAAAAAAAAAAAAAAAAAAAAAAGCTCAATGTCATTACCAAGAGCAGAAAAGGAATTGAAACTACTGGATCTTCTCATACAATTCCATGAGTCCCACACAAAGATTAAAGTTCTATCTTAGAAACTAACCATTGAAAGCTGACTATAGAACGGAGACATCCAGAGGGGAAGGGAGAGAGGGAGGAGTGAGAAAAAAGTGGGGTAAGAGCATGATAGACTATGGTTGTGGGATTGTGGATGCTTTGGTGGTAGGTGGGGCCACTTCAAAAAGCAACCCTGACTTTTTTTCCCTAAACAAGAATATCTCACCAACTATAGTGTGGTTAAAGGATTGATGTAGAAGAGGAGATCTGTTGACTTTTAGTTAGTTTATGTAAATTTACAAGGCATGAATTGTCCTATCCTTTGTGATGATTCAATGCAAGGTTTTAGTTAGGGGAGTGATAGGCTAGATTTTCATATTTAATAGATCACTATTGATTCTGCAGAAGATGTATTTGAGGAGAAAAAATATTAGGGAGGAAGAAAATTAGTGACAAGTGTATTCATTACTGTAGACCTTTGCATTAAGGGTTCAGCAACTTGCTTGCTTTAAAGAACATAATTGCACATATTTTATCATTGTGAATCATATGTTCTCTGTCACATTATTCAGATCTACCTCAGTGAAAAAAATGAATGCATGTGTCAGTGTTCTGAGTAAAATTTATTCATAAAAACATGGTAACATATATCTAAAGAGGTGTGATTCTATGCCTTTGAATAATCACATACAGCATTATAAACTGATAAAACCCAGGAAAAGCATATATTTTTATGTGATGCATAATGTTTTTTTCAATTTTGATCACTAAAAATGTAAAAAAAAATACTATTTTCTTCTTCTCACATAAACACAGGTGGCAGAATGGATTCAGTCCAAATACCATTGCTTTTTGGCAACTGGCCTATATATATAGGCCACAGTTTTCCAATGGTGAAAGGAGAGATTTTCTCAAAAATTGTATATATATTATTATTAACTATTATTATTTTCTTGAAGTATTATTTTTCTTGAAATATTTTCATGAATTTCTATGACCATCAAGTGGAAAAGCAGGTAGAAAAATGATGCCGCTTATAACATTATTTCATTCTCTAATTCAACTTTATTTTAGTCTTCTTAAGACAAGAGTAAAAAATACTATTAGAATCTTTTCTCTGATCTTCTCAGTCTTCCTCTCCCATTCCTTTCCCTCTCCATTTTGTATGTTACACATTCTAGTGATTTTTTTTCCAGTCTTTCTGAAAATTCTCCTCTGGTACTTCTTCCTCCTACTCTTTTCTTTTCAGCCCAGTCTTCCTCCTTATTTAGGGCATTTACATTCTGGAAAGTTGTGACTTATAATAAAATAATATATTTTTATCTAAAGTAAAATTTAAGTATTTTACTTCTCAGTGATGTATACTAATATTTTCCACATGAAATAATCCTCCCCAGCACCTGAAAAAAATAGAGGAAAAAAAGGGAGGAAATAAAAGGGAAAAAAGAGAGGAAAAATATCCAAAAAAAGAGAGGAAATGAAAGGGAATATATCAACTATGGCACTGTAGAAATATGTCACTCAAGGGATTATGTGATATCATTCTGGTGCCTATAAAGACCCCAGTATGTGCAGTGGAGTAGCTGCATTTAAGGATTGTTACATAAACTAGGTCTCAAGAATATTATTTTTGTAAAATAAGCAAACTCTTACCTATGAGAGATGTCTGGAATTTGGAAATATAAAAAGCTGAAAAACTTGTAATTAAAAAAATGGCATAGGGGAATCCTCGAGTCTGATTGGGTCAATTCCTTTCTGACCTAGTTTCATGAATTAGAATTTCTCCTGTTTACTAATGATATTACATAAATATATAATAAAATATTATAATATTTTGACAAACCAAGGTTACCCAGGTTAATAAGAACATTGTCCCCAAGCATCATTGAATACATTGTTTATAACATTTGAGTGAATATTCATGACTAAAAATAGGATAAATATGACATTAAATTGCATTAGTGTTTTATACATACATTATTTTGGAGCAGTCTCCAGTGTTAGTGTTTTTAATTTGCTAGATATTTATTATTTTTAATTCCCATTCTAGCCTAATTTCTTATTTTTTCTCTTCTTTTGTATGATTCCTTTTTTTCTTTTTATGCCCAAATATTTTTAATCTGTTTGTGTTAATTGATTAGAATAATTTGTTTAATGACTAAAACCAGAAGCAAAAATAATATAACACTGAAGATAATCTTCTTTTTACCTAAAACACAGTAGAATGAACAAAATACAGATTTAAATGCATATAGATCTAGCTTGTATCCTGACTCTCTTAATTCCTTTATTTCTAAAATTTTAATTTATTAATGAGTTGTTATTCTGGTTAAAGTTAAATGGATCTTTCATTAATTAATACCTTTTTATTTTTTCAGTACATTTACTGAATGCCTATTGTAAAGAATGTTTTCCAAGTAATGATGAATAAAGATAAGAAAGCATGTGATTTGTCCTTAAAAAACTAAGAGGGAGTAGATGCTGTACACATATTTATGTGTGCACATCTGTATATGACACATGGAAATAAGCATGCCTTAAAAGACAAAGAAGTATTGATCACAAAACTATGCCCATATTTGAGTAAATAACCCAGAATGAACTTTTGAGATAAAGAGCATTTTATTTTGGCCTTCACGGATAACATTCATAAAGACAATGATTAGAAGGGAGAAAAGGATGAAATTTATTTATTCTGCGATTCCAGGCAAATAGTTTATATAAATGGTAAAGTTGGAAAAAAAATAGATGCTAGAAGGTAGTGTGAATTTATTTTGTAAAGGTTCAAATACTGTTTATTGAGGTTAATCTTGAAGTTATGATGCAGAGTGAGAAACTCTTAGCCACAGATACAGGAGAATGAATTTCACCAGTTCTATCTTTAATCTACTTCTACTTGAGCAAAATTATGACAATAGTAGTATCAACAAAACAAAACTGCAAATAATTTTAGTACTTTCTATGGCAGACTGGCTAGCAAACTATAAAAAATTAAATACTCCTTTAAGTACTATAATTGTTCCTATTCATAAATAACTGGAAACACAGAGGTACATAGCATTTTGCTCATAATAACACAGCTTCAAGCAAGTAGAACCAGGATTCAGACTTTCATGTTTCAATCTCTTCAGTGTCTTCAAAAGAGATGGAGTTAGAGAAAGAAAAGAGGGATATTCTTTGATCATGAGAATGCACGCAAAATCTGAAGTCACTGACTTTCCTTATGCTAGTTGTGACTATAATCACAGCCAGAAACCTGAGAGTTGATAACAAACCTATTTTCCCCAATATTATCTTTTCTAAATTCTCATATCATTCATTAAAATTGTCTGTATTCCATCTCTACTGTGAAGATGTCACATCAGTTACTGGTTATCTCTTGTCTGATTGCCATAAGTATATAAGTATTGTTCCAGCTTCCAGTTTTCCCTTGTCTCCTATCCATCTGCCATTCTGTAGTGCCAGTCATTTTGCTAAAATATTATTCAATGTGAACGCCCCTACAAAAAGACTCACTCCCCTCTTAACCCATAGAATGAAGTTAGATTCTTCCTTCTCCTATAGAAAGCACACATAATGTATGGCACTCCTTTTTGCTAAACTCTAAGCTTCAGTTATATGTAGAGACCAACTTGTGTTTTCCCAAAATGTTATAGATGCAGATTATCTCTAATATGAGAGTCGAGTTCTCTCATATCTCTCGTCTTTACAGTTTGCATGCTTTTTTATGGATTCACCTAGTGAATTCTCACTTTTACTTGAAGATTCACACCAGGTGGATCTATTTTTTGAACACTTCATGAACTCTTTGATCAAAACCCATTTTTCCATTTGCAAACATAGAATGTTCTCCTGATGTAAATTGGACCACTTACAATTCTCCAAATATTATTTCATTTCAACCCTTTCTGGAAGTTATTTGGGTCATATTGGGCAGAACAGTAGGGAATGAATAAATGAAACATGAATTAGTAGTAAGGGTTGTAGGCCTCCCTGGTGGTGTAGCAGGTTGAGTGCCGCACTGTGAAGCATCCGAGGCACAGCAGCGCAAGTTCGATCCCCCGCCTGTGAGGAGACACACATGGTGTAGCAGACCTCTCCTACCTTGCCCGTTGCTCTCCTCAGCAGTGTATTTCAGTCCACCTGCCTGTCCTGCTCCCCACTCTATCACTGGTGAATCTTCTCACCTCCCGCAACTCTGGCCTGTACTCCAGCTCTTGTATGCATAAATAAATAAATCTTTAAAAAAATAATAAGGGTTGTAGATCTAATCAGGAGATCCTGACTCCAGTGGTTTACTCCCCCCATAAAGGAGGAGAAGGGTAGGAAGGAATGCAATTGAATGAAAAAATAAAACACTCTTGACTCAAGCCTTTCTATTGTCCAATTTATAGTGTTATTTAATTATATCATGGGTCAAGAGGCCACATGAGATAAGGTGAAGATTTTACATTATGTTTGTGTGAATGTCTGAGCTTTAATCTAATACATGAAAGGGGGAAAGTCTGAATTTAAGTAGTTGAGAATTGTCACACACAGCTGTTCTGTGCTGCTGTGCTCCCCAAAGATGCCTGGAAAGCCAGATTTGAGGGGGTGGGGTGGGAGGCAAAGCACAGCAAAGACAAGGAAATAGGGAGCGGGGGCGATGTGAGAGAAATCCAGAAGGGCAGAAAAAAAAAATCAGGATAATCAGCTGCCATGATTAAACGGTTTCATTTTTCAAATCACTCTTCAATCTAATTCATACCATGTGAAATGTTAAGATCTATTTCTAGGCTGAGTAGAACAAAATTTTGATAAATAATTATCTTCCTACTTTCTCCACAAAAATATTAAGACAGGTTCATTTAATTATCGTAACCAAGCATGACAGGGTGCTGGCTGGGTCCTGATGGATTACCATTTCCTGCCCGGCCTAAGTGTTTGGCCTTGAGCCTCATGTATGACACCTGGGGGCAGAAGCTGGCCTGTCCCCTCCAGTTCACAGTGCAGTGCAGTGTCACACTGCTCGTTTTCTGATGTGCGAGCTTTGCTCTTCCCTGAGGGAATGGGATTCTGACAGGCGCTTTATCTCAACACATGGAGTCTCATATGAAATTGTCACTTTCACTTGCCGCCTTGCTAGTTAGTTCAATAGCATGATGAGATACGCAGAGTGAGATTTTATATTGAAACAAGTCAGGAGACTTGTTTTAGGGGAAGTATACTGTTTTATACACATTCCCACAGAACAGAAGTCAAGGAGACAGGAGGAGGGCAGAAAAGCTGGGTCCATTCACAGTCAAATGAAAGTGTTTTATTTGCCTGACTCTGTTTCCATACATATTATCTTTGTTAATCTTCACAAATGCTCAAATAATACAGTCACAGGCTTCACTTACCAGAAAAATGCAGTATTAGTGAATAGCTGGGACAGATGTATTCATTTCTAGGCACATTCCTGTTTTGTGGTAATCTAGCTTTTAGGTGAGTTTGTGAAAGTGCTGATAGTCACAAGCTAGTGGAAAAAAAAAATTCAAAGCACTAGTGCAAGGGCCTCCCTGGTGGCGCAGTGGGTTAAGCAATGCACTATGAAGCAAAGGACTAGTGCAGAAAGCACAGTGAGGAAGAGCACTCCAATTCGTGTAACTGGGGAACTGTGTATTAGTATGTATGGCACTATAGACTGACCGGTGACATGTTATTTAATGATCGTGTCCTCTTGGCATTTCTAGTCTATACTTCAGTGATGAGGATGTGAGAGAAATGGGAGTTTTCACAGTTTGGAAAGAGGTGTAGAAACATCTGGGCGGCAAAGTTTGGACACCACCAGCTGACCCAGGTAGGTGTTGCATTTCACTCTTTTAATTTCCATAATTGTTCCTCTTTCTCTTATATTGAAAGTATTTGTCATATTTTGTTACTGACTGCTCATACCCTTCTTGCTCCCAGTAAAATTACATTCAGCTGATGAGTGAAGGAATGAAGTACAAGTACAGAGAGTATTAAAAGGAAGATGTGAGCACAACATTTGGAAAGACACAAACAAGTAGATAAATGGCATCTGACTTTATACAAAGAGATTGCATAATCAGCAGAGAGAGACCTAGAAGCAGAAGGATTAGCGTCAAACAGCTCCACAAAGGAATAGAAAGCTGGAGGCTCCATTAAACTCAGAAGTCTGTGGAGTATCTTTTCAAAGTATTTGAGAAAAAAGTGTTGGGAACCCACATTCACACCCCACCCCCAAGGAATCTTGATGATTCCCTGATTGCTTACATCATTCCCCCCAATAATGGTAAATGATGAAATTAAGCTAGACATACTTTGGCTAAGAGATACAATAGAAATCTCTGATTGAAAAGTGAGAATTCCCTCAAACACTTTCCCAATTTCAAGAACAACACTTCTTGGCAAAGGATTGAGTGACTTTTCCCTGGTGGAACTCCCAGTTCCAAATAAAGTACTTATATTGAGTGAAGCCTGGTGGACGGCCAGAAATAAAATCACTAATCTTCCTCTAGATTGATGTATACAAGTAAACTAACTCTACATGCACATGGAGATTCTAATTAGTATTGCATTTCCTAAAGCTTTAATAGGTTGATGACCAAGAATCAAAGGATATTGGACCAAGGGAACATAAAACAAAACCACAAAACTTAAAAAGTGCAAATTAAGATAAAATATTATAACCATTAATATGCTATCATATTTTTGGATAAACCATGAAATAAAAGCAAATAGAAAAGATATCAGAGGAAAGAGATAATTGAGAGAGAAGACAAATAAGTATATTTATGTATATATAAATTGACATTATAGTCTTCTGAGAAATAAGAGCGATTATTATAACAATGAATGCAATAAAAAAGAACAAAAACATAAAACACACACACACACTCAGATACCTAGAAGGATCTTTGACACACATAGTAGGAAAAAGTTTAAAAAAATTTAACAATCAACATAGTTGAGAGAGAACAGAGTATTTCTCGAATATTTTATAAACAAGAACAACAACATGGGGCTCTCTGGTGGCCTAGGGGTTAAGTCTCAGCACTGCCACCAAGAAGGCTGACCTTGTCAGTCTGAGATTGATGCCCAGACAGGGAGTTTACCCACATGACACAGCAGACTTCTCCTGTCTTGCCCACTGCTCCCTTCAGCAGTGTTTCAGTGGATCTGCCTGTCCTGCTACCTACTATGTCTCTGGTGAATCCTCTCACCCCTTGCACCTGTGGTCTCCATCCCAGTTCTTCTACATAAAATTTAAATATATATATATATATATTAAAAAGTTTAAAAAAGAAAAGGCAAATAATAAATTTAGAACATTAGTTTAAAAAACCCAGTATCAAAATAATAAACATCTAATGAAATGTACTAAAAATGGATTTGAACATTATTATAAAGTCCTTGATGATTATTAGATGTCATGAATTTATGCATTTTAATAACCCAAAATCCAGCCAAATAGATGACCAAAAACCAAGGCCCAGGTCCTGGCCAAGCTTCCTTCTTTGTGTTTGTACAGTCACAGTTCACTTACTTTGGTTAACAGAATGACATCAGATTTCTTAATGGGGCTCTGCTTCATTTCACATAATTTCAAACCAAACATTCTATAGCCAGGTAAGCTATTAATGAAAATATATTTTTATTTACATAAGTTCTCAATGCTTTTATTTGCTAAGTTCTCCTCCTGCGTAGAAGTCAGCTTCTTTCTGCTGATGAGGTCTAGGCCAAGAAAAAGAAATGAGGGTTGAAGAAAAGAGATTTTCTAGAACAGAGAAGAGGTGAAGGAAATACCCCAGACTGATGACAGGTACAGTCACACAGGATGGAAGCTTTATTTCCAGTAAGGCAACCACTCCAGACTGGAGCAAGAGTTAGAAATGACAGGTAGATATATTTCAACAGAACATATATTTCACACAATCACAGTGCTTTACACATTGATCTGCAAGTTTTACATGGTCACTGACTCTTCATATAACAAAAAAGATTGCTATGAAGGAGAAAAGTGGGGTTTGCATACAAAGGTGAGTTGTATGAAAAACTAATCATGCAAACTGAAAAATTAAGGAAGAGATGTAAAAGCAGAATGGTACAATAATGTAGAATCTGTTCATTTCTTTACAAGCATTACAAAACATTTTGAAATTTCCTGCATGGTATAAATATTAAGCTAATTGAGAAATTAAAATTAATTTAAAAATGCTTAGTAATTTAATGTTCACCAAACTAATATAATGCCTAATATAATAGGATAAATATACTAAAATATTTGTTTTATCTTCCAAGTAGCGTCAAATCATGCACATGTATGTATTCATCACATTTTTAATCCTCACAATAACAGTCTGAAATGAATGTTACAATATCTATTTTGTAAGCAAGTAAATTGAAGAACAAGGAAATTGATTTCTTAAAATTTAAATATCTTCCAAGCATCAGAGTTGCTATTCAGAGCAAGGTAAACCTTAGTATAATTCTAATATGGGATGACAATTATTCCTGATGGTGTGAATGAGCAAACAGCTTGGAAATTCTTCCTAAAATTTACTTTTAAATTGATTGTGGAATGCCTACCTCAGGGCAAGGTCTCATTATGTTTGACCATTAATGACTAACAAATTCATTCTTATAAATAAAAAAAATACAAGAAATTATTGACAAAGATGATGATTTATCATGTGTATAGTTACATTAAATAGTTTTTTAATTCACATGCAACCCATCCTTTCCTTGCTCATATCATAAACTGACATCCGTCAACAAAACAAAAACGATTTTCTAAGCCTTCTCTGCAACTGGTTTTGACCATCATCTGAAAGTTTAACTAGAGTGCTTTGTAAGTTAATTCTTTCTAGGTGCCTTCTGAGCCATGCCTTATGACATAATTAATGAGCTCTGCTAATTGTCTTACTTTCCTTTTTCACAAAGGAGTGAGAAAACTACTATTATGTATTGAATGCCATTAAGTTAGATGACTTTTCTCCAACAAATAAAACCTATATTAAGCTGTTTTATTATCTGTGGAAACCCATTGCAAGGAAGGCCAGCTATGATGGATAGTAAGCAGCCTAGAGAGAAGGGGGTGGTGGGGATACCCACACTATCCAGCAGTTGGGTTTCCTTGCAGCCTCATTCACTTTTCCTTTTGGAAAGGGATTCAATCTGATAAAATCCAATCCCCTACATAAAGCAAGGATGTTCCAGGAATGGCTTCAAGGGCTTTGAATTCAATGTCTTACTTTAATGTCATGACAACTCTATGTGGCAGATATGCTATTCTTGTCACACTGCAGATAAAGATACTGAGGCACAAAAAGAACCTTCACGAAGGCTACTCTGGCTCTGGAGTTTGCACCCTCAATCACCTCTTGGGAAAAGTGAAATAGTGCGTATGCATTCGTATTTTGGTACTTGATTTGTAAATTGAGTGACCTGAGCAAAATTCTTTGACTCTTTGTGCCTCCATTTCTTCATCAGCAAATCTGGGATAATAATGATACTTTAGAGGGCTGAATGACAATATATGTGCGAACAATTTATAAACACTTAAATTATATCAAATACTATTTACTTTTGAGGGAGCAAATTCAGATGACTGACATTTTTCTAGATACAGGTTACAAATGAAACCGTAGACTGGCAGAAGCAGCAGGACCAAGTTTATAACTTCTGACCTCTGTTATTTTACAGAGCTGAACTTAAGACTCCTTTTAAATTAGGGACAATTGAATGACAGTGTGTTCTGCAGTGGGGATTGCAGAGTGTGGTAAGACACATCAATAAACTCACCTTTGAGCAACAGAAATTGAGAACTTGAAGAGTCAATGAGATTTTCAGGTTTAATAGGACAAATGTAATTAACTGAATATTAAGTCTTCTTTCCCACAGGAATGCAGTGGAAATTGGCCTTTGACAGGATAGCATAATTCAGTCAATAATCACATTGAAGGTGTGAGTATAATTCAAAAATGAAGGCTGCAGTGAGATTCACCAGAGAATGTTCAGTCCTGCATGCAGCGCTTATTCTGTTGACCTGAACATTGCAAAGTAGGATTTTTTTCCTAATTCACAAAATTCTTAAACTTAGCAATTATAGGTTTTGAAGGTCCTAGCTGACTAAAACCTTATAATGAAATACAACTTTTTCAAGGTCAGGAAGAATATTTATTTTCCAAGATCATACTCACTGCCAACTAAATTTTAAGTACAAAAAAAATGAAAATAGCAAGTACAACTTGAATAGGAAATTTAATCACTGAAATTCTCATTTACTTAGTTAATTAGCAGCTGGCACATCAAATAATACATGATGCCAATTGTGGTAACAAAACAGAACATTGAAAAATAACTTATGAGTAGGTAGGAAAAGCTTTTTAAATAATTAAAAATCAGTAAAATCCTGCAATTGGATTGGAGTTCAAAACATGTCAATTAAAATCTGATTTCAGCAAACTCAAGAATCATAATCATCAATGGAGATTTCTTGCATTTCCACTACTAAAACCTTCAATTGACAACAAAGCAAAGAAAAAATAATTAGTGTGAAATTTCAATATTTCATTGTTGGCTCATTATTTGCTAAGGTCAATATCCATAAACGAGAAAATTGTTTTTCATATACTTTTTCTTAACTTTGCCTCCTTGATTTGTTTACATATATGATTGAAATCCTTAAGAACTAAGAGCTAAGTACAAAATCAGTTAATTTCTACTTTCTTAAGGTCTTGGAATGCTAGTCTTACTAGCTTTTATGCACAATGAAATGTTGTACATGCAAAAGTAGAAAAAAAAGAAAGAAAAAAGAGGAATAAGAACAGATGGAAAAGAAAATACTTTGTGCTAAACAGGCATTCAGGGAAAGGCCAGCAGCCAAAAGTATGCCAAAATCTGCAGAAAAAAAAAATCAGCTTATGAAATGTGTCCTAATGCATGGCACCTGACTTCATAGTCAAGTAGAAATTTGAAGTAAAAACTGAAGAGCAAGTTGGTGGGATGTTTCACTGTTAGTGGACAGACTGAATGGCACCCTGAGACCCCCCAAACCTTGCATATTCTAAGTGGGTTCTGCCATTTGCTTTATAAAGAGAAATTATACTGTTAGTGTGTAAGACTTTCAATAGAAATGAACTTTACTAGAGTTATTGTACATAAAAAGAAAGAAATAATAATAGTTTCTAATTAAAAACCAAAGTTAACCCATCTTCTTGTAGGCCAGGCAAGTCTAGAAGGAAAAGAGAAAAAACAAAATACAAATTTACGTTTATAGCTCAAACTTTTTGCAGGTCTTATGAAGCTGATCACAACTGCTTTTTTGATACTTATTTGTCATCCCAAATGGACACTTAGGAGACATATTAGAATATGTATGACCACAGTGAAATTTGAAATTCCCCTCATTTCCACTGAAAGGAAGTCTTTTAATATAAATTGACTAACTCCATAATTTTAGCTACAAATCAAAAACCTTGAAGTAATCCTTGACTCTCCATTCAAGACATCACTAAAATCTGTGATTTTAAAAATCGATCATTGTTTATAAACTCCACCAGCAATACTTCCATCTGAATCATTATTAATTTTATTTGTGTTAGTATAATAACCTTCTAACAGATCTTCTTTCTGTTACACTCAACCCCACTCTATAATTTGTTCTTTTAAAAAAAAAAAAGATTTATTTATTTATGCATACAAAAGCTGGGGTACAGGCCACTGTTGTGAGATGTGAGAGGATTCACTAGAGACAGAATAGGGAACAGAACAGGCAGATCGACTGAAATACACTGCTGAGGGGAGCAATGGGCAAGGCAGGAGAGGTCTGCTGTGCCATGGAGGTCACCTCCATGGCCGGAAATCGACTCGCACTGCTGTGCCATGGATGGTTCACAGTGCAAGACTCAACCCGCTATGCTACTAGGGAGGATCCTATAATTTGTTCTTGAAAAAGCAACTAGAATTAATTTTGTAAATGGAAGTCAAATAAATTTTTAACTCAAAACTCTGCAATAGTTCTTTGCTTCACTCATAGTCAGCACCTTAAAATATATAAAGTGCACTACATGATACAAATATTCTTTATTTCATTCATATTCTTGTTTTCTAATAATTCATCATTATCAAGTATTTTTCAGTCTTGGTGATTCCTTTGCTTTTTCTAAATAACTTCAAACATTTCAACATACCCTTCTCTGCCTGAAAATAGCCTCTATTGGATAATTCCTTCAATCTCTTAAAAATTTTTGTTCAAATCTTCTATTTTAATACATATATATGACATGTAAACATTGAAATATACTCACATCAAATATATTATTTTCACAATGTTGTATCAATTTTCAACTTATTTTCTTTTGTTGCAAGTTCACCCTTCTTTGCCTGCTATGAGGAAGCAGAGCTGAACTGTAGATATTTTCTCTTAGGCAGCTGATACATGCTAATGTTAGTCAGGAGATGTGACTTGAAGAACACTGCAAGAGAAAGGGATTTGTCTTCCTGCTTTCTGTATGCTCTATCAGCAGGCTCTTCTAGAGCAAGACTTATTCAGAATTTGATTCCTTCAGCAAAGGCAACTTTCACAGCGTTATGTTTATGTAGCATGATAAAATTCCCCAGCACTGGGGTCCTTTCTGGCCAGCTCCGCAACAGCAACAAGTTTCTCTTTATACCACTCTCAAGAAAATTTGTTTGTGATCGTGGTCATCTTACACCTTCAGGGCTGGGTTCCAGCAAGTTCCATGATCACAGTACATCAGTGACTTTCCTGTCATCCAGTGCCTCACAGACTTACAGTCTTTAGCAACATCTGCATTGCCATATGGTAGGTGTCAGTCTACTTATAACTAGAAACTTATTCTTTTGTGGTCAGAAGATGATGTTATTCTATATTTTAAAATATAGATGTGATACATGCCTCAATCTTTTCTTGTACTTAAAAATATTCCTTATTTAAATCACATAATTGCAGCATTTAAATGTGCTTACAAATACCTATGCTCAATCAGTCTATGTTTATTGGAAAACAATATTTTAAAGTAACAATTTTGCTACCCTATGATAAGAGTCTGCTTTTTATAGTTTATTGCTTATTTCATCAATTTGGTGACTGATAATTTAACTTCATAGCCAAGTATAAGTTAGCAAAGAAAATATGCATTTTAAAAAACTTAGTAGGAAATTAATTAAATATCTAAAATAAATGCATTTTAAATACTGCATAAGTTAAAAAAATCATAAAAATTCAAGCAGCCTCAGAAAAAGAAAGTCAGGAGAGAAGAGGAATGAGAAACAGAGTCACAGAGAGACAGAGAGAAAATAAGGCTATAGAGAAAAATTATACTGAACATTCTCTGCTTCCTATTATACTTCAAGTAGTTTTTCTGAAAGCAATGGCCCAGAGCTGAAAACTCGATTTTTGCTGTTGTGATCAAAACCCAGTTGCCCGATACTGCCAATGTCTTCTGTGCTAGAAACACATTTAAATGATAATAAAACAGCAGTATTGAAGATGTTCCAGCTCATATTCATTTGACAATGAGGAAATATAGTGTGCTTTGATTGTAATTGCTGTCAGACATTGAAATGGTCCTTCTACACATATTTATTCTAAATTTATTTTCTCTGTAACTTGTAATGGTGTCACCAGCCAGTGAACAACCAGAAAACAACAGGAAACATTTTAGTTAAATTGAGAGTCTTTCATGTTGGAAATGTTATTTCTAAAAATATAGTTATGCCACAGCCTGATTTATAGTGGTGCTGCTAGTTATTTACTGTGTCATCATGATATAACTCTGTTGTATTTTTGTGATTTACCAAGTACTTTATGTAAAATTCTGGGTGGTGATTTAACACAGCTCTCTAAATAATTCCTCTCCTCTCCGTGGCTCCTGATGCTGACTGATTTATGATGTCAGACTGAAGATGAGAGGCTTCCATATAAAAAGGATCTTTTATGAGTAAAATTCTTTCTATGGCAGCCATACTAGACATTGAAGGGTTCTCATTTAGGAGCTAAAATACCAACCAGCATGGCTAGAGACTGCATGTGGAATGACTTGTCCCCACAGCTGTCAAAATCCCATCTAATTTGCTACAGCCAAGACACCTCTGATACTCACTAAACTTCCCATTCATCTTGAGAAGAGCACCAACCAAATTTGGAAAAAAAAAAAATAGGCCTATGATAGGTAATAAATCAGGTTGAGAGTCTCTTTTTTTTTTTTTTTCTTCCTTTTTTCATTCAACAAAGCCAAATGATAACTCAGGTACATTTCCTAGTTTTGAAATAACATGGTTAGTTGGTGTGCTCTATCTTACTTGATATTTTGGAGAATATAGTCAATCAGTTTCTTTATCACACCAGCATAGTTAGCAAATATCAATAGTTTTGTCTATGACTAATGGTGATATTGAATGGGCAGTCACTAATCATTCAGTTAATGTAATCAATCTGGGTGATATGGGTCATGACTACTTGAAATTTATCAGTAATTGATATTAATGCTATTGTCCAATTGGCTGTGTGACATTAGTTAACATGTCTGCTCAAATAAAAAGACTGTGCCATTTTAGACTTATTTATTTTTGCGTATTTTAAAACATGATCAAAATTATTCACTAATGGAATAGTTTTAAGTGATAATATACTAATCATGAAATTACTTCTTTATAAAATTTAAACTATTAATCAGAAATTAATTCTGAGATTCTGATATTTATCTAACTTCTTACCCTTGGGAACAAGCATACTGAGCTATAATCACTTGGAATATATAAGTGAACATTTAAAGAACTATTTTGTAACTCTGTTATCCACTGTTCTTAGAAAATAAATATATCTTGCAGCTTGACTTGATCGAAAGACCCAGTCAGGATAAATCTCGAGGTTGTTCTAGCTTTTATTTCCCAATATGAGTTAACTTGTCTTGCTAGTGAGTTTTATAGTACATTCACCATTAAGAGTCAATAATATTGGATATAACTTTTTAATATTCAGATTTACCATCAAAGTAAATAAAGGCATGTTTACAAACATATTTTGTACAAATGTACAGTTCTTTTTCTTCATATCGAAATAGAATTCTAGAAATTAAACCATTCACTTTCATATATTTTAAAGGGCAAGACTATTTCAATAATTTACACATCAGTTCATGTATTTAACTTTTGTCTACTTCTTGTCCCTATAACTCTTTTTACTAGTTTTCTTTTTTTTCTACTTATTTCACCCAAATACTGGTCTCTGCTGTTTCTCAGCCTCTGTTTTAATGCTGGAAACAGATTTCCTACCTTGATGAATGAGCTCTGCCAGAGCTTATATACTTTGATGCCCTAGCACCTCTTGGAGTCATAATGAGAACTGCTGCTTCCTAATAGGTATTGCTGTTAACTCTGGTGAGAAAAGAGATTTTACAAGATGATTTATTGACTACACAAAATGATTCCCAAACTGATTTGCTGGCTGACAAGTAACAATAATATTACCAGTTGGTATTAAACTTATATAAATGGAAAGTTAATATAGAAAACTGATTTTTTTTTAAAAATATTTCTGCGCTGACATATCTAAAATGAAAAGATATAAGTTCTATATCTGAATGGCTCCCAGGCTTGAAAATCAACTGCACCTATTATGAGTAGCCAGTGCCTGATGGCTGTGATAGCACAGAGATAACCTTGAGAGAATAATTATCTTCAGTCCTGTCCAATTCCTTGCCTTGGTTTTCTATCCCAGCCTTCTTCAAACTTTCTGTTGTTATGCCTGTGAGGATGCTATTTTCTTCATTAGAATACAACATGAAAGACCATGTACTCATCTGTTAACTAGTTTGAACCATAGTCTGGACTATAGAAATACAACAAAACCAGATAATGTTAAGCATTTTCTAAAAAGATATGGTATCTTTTTGCTCTGTGAATGTGGAAAGGAAATAAGTTAAAGTATGGGCTGCATGATGTAGGGAGAGTGATTATGTTCTGCTGCCCTACTCAGTTTTGGCAATTGAGCAATAAGGTGAGACATCCATGGATCTACATCTAAATATATTTGTAGATGTAAACTGAAATTCCAAGAGGAAAGTCATTTGTCTCTAATTCTATCGGTACTAAATTTTGGAATTAAAAGAGAAGTTATTTTAACTTTATAAGCAATTTTATTTCCATTATTTTAGTGCTGGTGTCAAAATTTTTGCTGTAATATGGCATGATGGCAGGGAAATGTGTATTTTTTAAGATAAAGCATATTAAGAGAAAATTTTAAAATTTGATGTTCATCTGAATGATTCACTGAGAAAAGTAAAAGAAAAATTGAGCATCTCCTATTGCATTAGTAAAAAAATACAAAAGATTTTTAATTTCAAGTTATATGTATTATGATAAAGATGGTATTTACTGTATGTGCTTGGGGAGTAGGGGTTTAAACAGAACATCAAACCCCTTTAAAGCACTTGGTGTGTAGCAAAATTCTTCATTTTCCTTAGAAGAAGAAGGTTGAGTTGGTTAGAGATTGTCTATAGCACTTCTTGCCCCTCCTTTTCATTTAAAGATTTTGTTTCATGGCAATGGGGGTGATTTGGGACCAAAAGTTATTCCCTTGACTCCCTGAATAGAGAGAGTTTTCTGCTCTTTACCAAGTTGCTTTTGTGATATTTGGCTAGCTTTGGAAGTTGCAGATTGTAAAGGCTATGAATCCAAATGTTTGTACATTTGGCTTTTTCTTTGTACATTTTATAATAGTTCAGTGGCTGTGGAGAAGGTAATCTACTTCTCAGTGTGCATGTTCTTTTACTACGGGCGATAATCTACTGAGTTCTGGAGTTCCCATAATATAAGCAACTCCCTTTGTGACTTTCAATTGCTGTAGGTCTGTAATGGTGGTTGGCACTTTAATAATTAGTCTACAGGGAGCTTTAATAGAGTAGGGCAACTGTTTTAATTAACTTAATCCCCAGAACATGAGTTGACCATTAGACATCAAATCACAGTTTAGCTCCAAGAGTATTTGAACTCTGAGGAAATCACATTTGTAACTACAGTGGGGATAACATTATCTTCTGTTATAAAACAATGCAGCTGCAGCTGATTTGGCTTCACTGGCCTCTGACACTCTGGTAAATGGAAGTCATTATTTCCATTGGAATGAATGTATAATGGAAACAGCTTAAGAGTATGGCTTTGGGTAGTGTAGAAATGATGTGTGATGGCCTCATTCATGAGAAGCAAAAGACATATAGAAAGGAATAGCCACTTTAAAACTTCCAAAGTGCATATTTTCAGCTGAGTACAGGAATGCATGTGGCAAGGCAACTTAAAAAGCTAATTTGGCTCAAAAAGTACAATATTGTAATAATGTGTTTTTATGCTCTGCTAACCCACTTTATGTTATACATTTAAATTATAGGACTATTTTAGTCACTCATTTATTTATTCAAACACCTTTATTATGTATAAACCATGTAGAGGGAAAAATGCTAGTTGCAGGGGACATAAGGAAAAGTATTTGCAACCATAATAATAAAAAAATGCTTGAGTCTATAAAATATTTTACAATTGTTTTATTGCCTATATTTCATGCAAATTTAAAAAATATCTTATTTATCATATATGTTGTATATTTATGCATACAGATGTGTGTATGTATGTATGTGTATACATACATGTATGTATTGTGTGCACCAATACTAGGACTTTGAGTAAAAGGAATAAGAAACCATATAAGGTAACTTCCAAGACTTAAAGTGAAGTGGAAAAGCAAACAAGTATTGTGCCAATTAATTACTATGTGAACATATTATATACTTAGTTAGTTACAGGGTGCTATAGGACCTAATAAAGATATATATTCAATCCTAAGATTATGGAAGGTCACAATAATGACATGATATTTTGTTTAAAAGTTGAAGGTCAAAAGATTATACTTAGACCTAGAGTTGAATAGAGCAGAGCTGTTCCAAGAGAAATGAATAAAATGTTCAAGGACTCCAATTTAACAGAAAATTCACCTGGTCTTTAATCTTAAAAGAGTTCTTGCTGCTGCACAGAAAGTATGAATATTAAGCTAGAGAAGTGATTATATCATGAAGACCCTTTTATGTCTTCTGTGAAATTTATACCTAATCATAAATAGTGTAAGATGTTGCACTGAAAACATTAAAGAAGGCAGTTTGTAAGGAGTGAAAAAGCATACTGAATAATATAGTTGATTTAACATCATGTATTCAAAATATTTTTTCAACATTTAACCTGAAAAATATCTTACATTGTTTTCAGAATGATATGTTTGGAGTTTTTTTTTTTTTAAGACTTTTAAAAATTTATGTAAACAAAATCTGGGGTATAGGCCAGAGAGGCTACATCAGAGACAGAGTAGGGAACAGAACAGGCAGATGTACCAAAATACACTGTTGAGGGGAGCAGAGGGTAAGACAGGAGAGGTCTGCAGCACCATGTGGGTCACCTCCTTGGCCGGGATCAAACCAATACTGCAGTGGGTGGCTATAGCTTGATAGTGCTGAGATTTTAACCCCTGTCCCACCAGGGAGACCCGTGTTTGGAATTTAATCTGTATTCAGACTTGTTGCACATGTCAATTAAGATCTTGCAAAGTCTGTGTTCATAACTGTAGCCACCACATTGGACAACCCAGCTCTAAATCTCATCCAGCAACCTCCAAACCTAGAAAGAACTACCTTCAGATAAGTCTTTCTGATCCTGGGGTTTAGTGAACAGTCACATTTGGTTTTAACTGAAACCCCATCTGAAAATAATCAGTAATAAATGCAATGTTTTGACTATTATTTGACAACCCTTTCAGTATTCTACTTATTCCACATTTTTGTGGAAAATATGCTTTTATTTATTGAAAGTTTCCTTGAAAACCTCAATTCATGAGACTCAAGGGAATCAGAAGTACAACCAACATTTCTTGCAACTGGAGAGGTAACAGTTGTCAGAGAACATATTGCTGTCAGAAGAGCAGATTGGGTGGAACATGGAAATTTCTGTGCTTTGGACAGTTTTAGAATGCTTAGGGACACTTATGGAGAAGTAACCACTGAACAGTTGTACATAAAGATCCTGAATTCAATCTTACAACGTTGCATCCTATCTACAAGAGATTAGTGCCAGTGCTTCCAGTCCAAAAGATGTGGTTGCTTCTGAGCCATTTATGCACTCTTTTAACAAATAATACTCTACTGATTTGTGAATATGTAATGACCCTAAGGACACTGACTTCATTTTGTTTTCAATATTATGCTACTACCCAATTTTGTTAACAATATATTTATATGTCTGCATGGGTCTAGGCATTTTCACATACTTTATATAATTTCCTTCTTCAAATTAACCTTGCATTAAGTATGATTATATCTTAACAGATTGAAGTGTTCTTTCTATGTAAATCTATGTCTAACATAGATTACAGTATCATAGAATCAATAGCTATCAGATAGTAGAGAAATCCTCAAGTAACAGAATACTTGATATCTCAATGGATTCTTTAATATGTCTGAAATATTCACTTCATAGAAGTTAGAATAAACACTTCCAATATAAAATCAAGAATATCCATTCCTTTTTTGAGTATCTTCAAAACTTCCATTCATATTGGCACACACTTCTTAAGTCAAATAAGTAAATCTAAGGATAATTATTTCAGTTTATAGAACCCAAATGCCCAAAAGTAGATGACTAGATCAAGAAAATGGGGTAATATACACAATGGAATATTATTCAGCAATCAAAAATGACAAACTAGTGCCATCTATAGAAACATAGATAGAGCTAGAAGAAATTATACTCAGTGAAACAAGTCAGAAGGCAAGAGAAAAATATTGATGGTTTCACTATTAGGAGGAATGTGAAAGAGCAGCAGCTACAACAACAACAAAGAAGAAGAAGAATGAGCTCAAAGAAATGGACAATTACAACCAAAACAATAAAAAAAAATTCAACATTACCAAAAGGTCAAAGATAAACTAAAGGGACCGTGGGGGTGGGGGGAAGAAGGGAGGGCAAAGATGGGGATGAAGGCAGAAAGAGCACAAGGGACTGAGGTGATGGTGCATGGTTGGAATGGTGGTGGGAAATCCCTGGAGAATACAAATGATGTCAAATATAATTAAATAAATAAATTTAAATGAAAAAAAATATTTCAGTTTATGAAGATGACTATTAGGATCTCAGCAAATCTCAAGTTAACAAATATATACAGGAAATGTGTTATACATACTTCAACATTTGGAGTATTAAATGATGAAGCACTTTAATTTTGCTTTCAGGAGGCATTCAACTAATAGGTGAGACAGTCCTTAAAAATATCGAATGTTATTTTTATAATGTTAAATGTTAAACATAGGAAATGGAATGTGTGATCAGAACTCAGACCCACATATTTTTACCTAGATATGCAAAGATGTAAAGTAGTAATGGGAATTTTAGGTGAAACTATAATGGGAATTTTATGCACAAATTGGGGTGAAATCTAGTAGTGTCATGACCTGATCACAGTCTGGCATGATGTGGTTAAATCAGGGTGTTTATATGAGTACAGCAGGGGGGAAAATTATAGAAAAGAGTGTGAACAAAAGAATTTCTGGAGAACGAATTGAAGATCTATAGTAAAACAATGAAATATCACTGTAGGAGTTGGAGGTATAGTCTGATCATCATGTAAATATTAAAAAAAATACTTGGAATTTGATGTGAAATGTTCTGAAGTTGGATATCTTTACCCATTTTTAAGATGTGGAGACAAGCACTGAGAAGTTTTCCTTTGGTTGTTGAATTTGGAGAATCTGACTCTGAAATTAATGTCCCAATTTCATTGCCATCCCACTTCCCTCCCTTGAGAAGAGTGGTTACTGCAAAAAAAATAAAATGATGTGATTTCTTTGGTGTGGAGACAAGAATAGGAAAAGTAAAGAATTAAGACAATTTCAATATTTTTGTGCATAAGCAAAGCAATTTGTAGATATTAAACTAAGAATAAGAGACAGAAATAAAGGTAGCTTGTTTTGTAGTTCATTTTAACCCTTCTTCCATAATATATAGTCTTCATTCTGTTGCTATTAACAGGATATATTAATGACATTTTAAATACTCTTTGACACTTTCTTTGTAAAATCACCAGTTTAACATTTTGGGAAATTTAATTTCACTTTATCAATGTAGTCATAATCATTTATAATAATCACAAACAAATGCTCATGCAGGCACAGGAATAAAGATAGAGCCCAGCTTTCATTGTAGGTGATAAAAAACTGAGAGGCACTCATTAGTGATTGGTATAATAAGTTCAAAGTACACTGTATTGTAATGTTACTAATCTTTTATAATGATGGCAGAAGAATCCATAAAATATTTTTTGTTCTCTTTGGTTGAATTTATAAAATTGTTTAAGAATTCTTATAAGAAAATCTGTAATATACCTTGAACTACTTTGTAAAATTTTCTGTATTGCTTTGAAATTCTGGTCTTCATTTAAGCCTGTTCTTATATACAAGTTCTCTGCTATATCATTTTGAAGTAACTGTTACAAAAAGTGAGTTTCAGTCTATTGCCATTGACTTTGGGCTCTGCCAAAAATTGTTTTGGCTAATGATGTGGACAAAGTAACTAAGCATAAATTCCTCAAATCTCTCCATGAAAGTTTCCAAAGTCTTATTAAAAATAGCTTAATGTTAAAGTAACTACTAAAATAGTTAAAGCATTTTTAATGTTAGAAAACAATGTTCTAACATGTAAAGCTCTATGTCCTTAGAAACCCAGAGCCAAGCTATAGTAATGTTCCCATATATTGCAGCTTCAGCTCAGCTGAGAAAATGATATATTTCTAGGTGCATTCATAGCAGAGGGGAAACTAACCAGATCAGCCCTCTCCTCTGGCATCAGTGACCCTTTGGCAGAAGCCTCACCTCCATTCACAATGTTCATCTCTTTTCAAGTTGGGCAGCACTAAATGCAGCACTGTCTACATCACACATCATTAGATCTGTTAGAATAGTCTGTGTGCTCGAAGGAATCAGAGGGACTGCTGTATTCAATTCAGGAAGCATTCTTCATCAATATCACAGACCATCATTAGAAGAATGAAAAAGACAAGATTGAACCAAAGTTTTATATTTGTTTTACCTAAGCAAATTGGATTAAGAAAAAACAAAAGAGATCATTTGTATGTTTCTAGCTTTAGAGATTAGTCCTTGATATAATATTAAAATTGGCAAACATTTTCTTCTTTTCGGAGACAATATACAATGTTAAAGGTGCCAACTGATGGTGTACATGCCCACCAGTCTGGTTTCTCTTTATGCACAACTTACATGCCTAGTACTCACCTTCATGAAATTCATACATTCCAGTCCTTTGGTAAGTATGTGCAGAGTATCTGTTATGTGTCGGGAATGGTTCTAGACTATGGGATTTAATCAGCAATAAAATAAGACCATACTATTTTCCTTTGAGAAGGCATAGAGAAACCAATAGACAATAGGGTAATAAGAGATGATAAGAGGTTATAATACCATGGCATCATAGATCTGGGAAGAGAATTAAGGAGTCTACACAGAAATGAAAATTGGTTGATAACATTGTTCTCATTCAAGGAAGTGACATAGATATAGACATAAATTAAAGGAATGAAGAAATTGACCAAAATGAAAATCTGAGGGAACAACTAAGTCCCTGGGGCAGAAGGTACCTACTAAACTCCATGAGCCTTCTAGTTCAACCATGTAGTGATCACAGAGGGGAACAGGAAATGACCTCAGGAGGGAATGAAGACCCAGACTGTGTTGAACTGTGTTATTCGTTGTACTGGACTGAACTTTCACTTTGAGAGAAAAGGGGCTAGCTCCAAATGATATGAAATCAGTGGAAGATATGTAATGACTCACTTTACTAAAAGACTCATTTTATGCTCTGTGTGTAGAAAGGTTAATAGAGAAAAACACATAAACATACTAGAAGAACAATTAAGAGGCCATTGCTATAATCCAGAGATGATAGCAATGAGATAGGGAGAGAGTATTCTGAATATTTATGACAGGTAGAGCAATGTGATTTTTAACTATTTGATAACATATGAAAGAATGCATAAAGTTAAGAATGACTCCAGAGATGTTACTGCACAGGGGAAAGGAAAGTATTGTCATTAACTTATTTGAGAAAGACTTCAGTCAGGGTAGGTTTTAGGTATTATAGGAGCAATTTCTGGATACATTTTATCCAGTTTTCCATTTTATGCCTTTTTAAAATTTATTTTTAAAGATTTATTTATTTGTGCATACAAGCACTGGGGTACAGGCCAGAGTCACGGGAGGTGAGAGGATTCACCAGACAGAGTGGGGAGCAGAACAGGCAGACTGACTGAAGAACACTGCTGAAGGGAGCAGCAGGCACAGTAGGAGAGGTCTGCCACACCATGTGGGGCCCCTCCCTCCCTGGCCTGCAGCAGGGATCGAACTCATGCTGCAGTGGCTTGCTTCACAGTGCGTTGCTTAACCCACTGTGCCACCAGAGAGGCCCTATATGCCTTTTTTTTTTAAATTTAGTTGAAGAAACAGTCCATAAAGGCAAATGTGCCCAAGGTCAAGGAGGTCATGAAAAGATCCAGGGGGCCAGGTTTAATTATGACATTATAGTACCTGGGATTATTGGGTTCAATCTCTTTTACCAGAACAGCCAGCTCATAACATGAAAGATCTGAAACTCTATATATCAAACTGCTCCTTCAGAAAGCTATTTATTTATAGAGACTATATAGTTGGTATCTAAACATTATATTTTAACTTTTGGTCACAATACATTATTTAGTTCTCTACAAAGAATGTTTTAAAATTAAATATTAAGGAATTGCAGAGAAACCTAATACTTCTCTCTTTTACAAATCAATATTTTTAAAATTTTTTTCTGAATATTTTTAGTACTCTATAGAATTTAAAGTTGGAATATCATTCAATAATCAAGGGCAATAGTTACATATAGAAGTTCTGGATTGGGGCAATTTAAACAGACGGTAAATTTAATACCATGTCTGATACGCCACAGGGTTAAAAAAACCTGTGTTGCTTACCTGGAGTGTGAAAAGGATTGATGGCCAACAGCACAAATGAAATACAAAATGAAACGGTATTGCCAAATCTGTTTCTTTTTGCAAAGTGAGCCAAAAGAGATTTTTAATTGATTAAAAAAGGCTGGCCTCTCTTCATTTCCAGCTGCAATACTTTGTGAAAACAAACAAACAAATCTACCTTAGAAAAAAATTAGACTAGTCCGCATTTCTCTATTCATTGATAACTTTCTTACTTTTCAAAGCAATTGTTTTTGTGTTGTTTGTTTGACATTTATATGGGTGGTAAAATCAAGACTAGGCTTATGTCCATTTGATAAACAATCTTTTTTGGAGATCCATAAATCTAGTTACTATTGTTAATAATTGCATAATAATAATGGTTGACATTTATTGAGTACTAACTCTTCTAAGCATTTTTTTCTTTTATGATTTCTCTTTCACATTTTTTCTCTCCATTATTTTGAGATGTAATTGACACCGAGAACTGAATAAGTTCAAGGTATACAGCATGTTGATTTGACTTACATATATAGTGAAACAATTGCCACAATAGGTTTAATTAATATCCATTATCTCAAACATATTTTTTCCTTGTCATGAGAACTCTGTACTTACTATCTTAAAAACTTTCCTATGCACTATACAGTAGTAGTGTTAACTCATGTAACATCAAGTATTTTTAACATCATGTTAACATAATATCCTTAATATTTACTTTATAACAGGAAGTTTGGACTTTGGGGTCACTTTCATGCAACAGATGGCACAATGATCAAATGTTCTTAAATCTCATTCTAGACAAAAAGGAAGGTCAGAAAAAATGTCCTGACTGAGGTTCTGAGAGTTGGGTCAAGAAGAAAAAGTTAGGCTAGAATTACTATTTGACAATGGGGTGTTGAGGTATTTGTGAAATGTCATGATTTGGGACCAAGAAGTAAAACAAACAAATAAAAAACCCAAGAAACACTCTAAGGACCAAAATTAATGTCAAAAGATCTCTCTCTTTCTAGATTCTAAGGGGTAAGGAAGATGGCAAAAGATTCTTGGGTCATCATTTCTTTCAGGGACATAAGAGATTGGCAGTGAAGAAAGGTGACTATTGTCAAAATAAGTGTTAGGAAAACTGGACAACCACATGGAAAAAAGTGAAACTGGATCACCATCTGTTTCCTTACACAGCAATTAAGAATTGAAACCATGAAAAAAATTTAAAAAGGAATAGGCAAAACAGTGTACAAAATGGGCTACTGTGATGTCTTTAAGATTTATTTTTTATTTATTTATTTTTTATTTTATTTATGCATACAAGAACTGGGGTATAGACCACTGTGTGGGAGGTGAGAGGATTCACCATTGACAGAGTGGGAAACAGAACAAGTGGATCTATTGAGATACACTGCTGAAGGGAACAGCAGGCAAGACAGGAGAGGTCTGCTGTGCTCTTATGGGTCTTCCTGGCCAGGGATCAAACTTGTGCTGCAGTGGTTGCTCATAGCTTGATAGTGCTGAGCTTTAACCCCTTGCACCACCAGGGAGGTCCAAGATGTCTTTGTGCATTTGTCTACAAGGCAAGTGAGAAAATAAACATAAATAAGTGGAACTACACTAAACTAAGAAACTCCTGCACAGGGAAAGATATTTTCAGTAAGACAAAAAGACACTACTAAATGGGAGAAAGTTTTGTACATCATACATCTAACAAAGGACTGATGTCCAAAGACGCATGTAATTCAAACAAAAGAAAACAAATAGCCTAATAAAAAAATGGCCAGAAAATCTAGACACCTCTACTAATAAGACTTACAGGTGGCCAACAGGACATGTGAGAAAATGCTCATCATCACTTTTCATCAGGGAAATTCAAATCAAAACCACAATGAGACACCACCTCACACTTATGAGATGACCCATAGCAAAAAGACCAGAAATGACAAGTGTTGGTGAGGCTAGAGGATAGGCCCTTGTATGCAATTGACGAGACTATAGACTGGTCTAGCCCCTTTATAAAACAGTATGGAGGTTTGCCAAAATATTAAAAATAAACTGAGGGTCTCCCTGGTGGTGCAGTGGGTTAAGCAACGCACTGTGAGGCAAACCACAGCCACTGCAGCACGAGTTCGATCCCTGCTGCCGGCCAGGGAGGGGACCCACATGGCACAGCAGACCTTTCCTGCTGTGCCTGCTGCTCCCCTCAGCAGTGTTTCTGTTGATCTGCCTGTTCTGCTCCCCGCTCTCTGTGGTGAATCCTCTCGCTGCCCCCCCCACCTCTGGCCTGTACCCCAGTGCTTGTATGCATAAATAAATAAATCCTTTGAAAAAATAAAAATAAATAAAAATGAACTGAGCATATGAGTAAGAATTTTTCCTAGGCATCTACAGAGAGAACGCAAAAGCACTGATTCAAATGGTGTTTACTGCAGCCTAGATCCTATATTCAAGTTATGGATACAACCTAAGCATCCTGTGATAGAGGACTGGATCATAAGAATGTGGTATGTACACACAGACACACACACATACACACAATGTATTACTATTCCGCTATACAGCAAATAAACTCTTGTCATTTGGAACGACTGGAATTGGAGGGGATAATGCTAAGCAAAATAAGTCAGAAGGAAAAAAACAGTATGGTTTCACTATACTCAGAATATAGACAATCAAAACAAAGTGTCAAACAACACCAAGCCAAAATAACAAACTCTGGACATTTGACTGTGAAATCAGGGCTGCAGATGGGGAGGTGGAGGGGAGATACAAAGAGGCAGGGGACACAATGGACGATGGTGAGGACTGACGGTGCTTGAATTTGAGTGTAATGTGGAGACATGCATCTGAGGACATGTGAACTCATGCCTTTGAACCATAGACAGTTATATAAACCAATGTCACTTCAATTTCAACAAAAAAAAGATGGAACTCTTAAATATAAAATTGTGTCTGAAGGGCCAGAGCCCATGAAACGTCCTTCAGTGCCATGCATTTACCAACACTTCGTCCTCCTTCCTTCTCCTTTCTTCCTCTTGCTATAAGAGGCAGTGCAACCTGATGAAGAAGAAAATTGAGTTCAAGCAGTATTTAAGGCAAGCTCTGACAATTCTTGGCCTTGTACTTTCTCTTCTTATTTATTTTTTAAGATTTATTCATTTATGCACACAAGAACTGGGCTACAGGCCAGAGGTGTGGGGGGTGAGAGGATTCATCAGAGACAGAGCGGGGAGCAGAACAGGCAGATTGGCTGACATACACTGCTGAGGGGAGCAGCGGGCAAGACAGAAGAGGTCTGCTGCACCATGTGAGTCCCCTCCATGGCTGGGGATCGAACTCGTGCTGCAGTGGCTGCAGATGCTTCATAGTGTGGTGCTTAATCCCTTGTGCCAGCAGGGAGGCCTGGCCTTGTACTTTCACCTAAATACTATGGGCTTCCCACTGGGCTAGATTCATTAAACAGACATAAAAAGAATAAGCACCTCTTAGGTTTATTTGAAGTTTAAATTTGATAATTTATAATTAACACAGCACTCTATATAGCACACACATTGAACAAATATTCGTCGATGCTCTTCTTAAATTTACCACTCAACTCTTTCTTGAACCCACGGCCATTTGTAAGAAATAATGTGTAAATATTAATGGCCCCAGTTTTCCTAGTTACTGTCCAGGAAGCAATATAATAACGTCTGCAAATATTCACCAAGTCTCTCTGTCATTCAATCTAACAGATTTAAAATCCTTTCACTTTAACAATAGGTAGTTTAAATAGTTGTTTTCACAGACTGACACTAAACCATCATTATAATAAATATCCCCAAGTAGCTGAAATGGCATTTCTTGTTATTAAAAAAAGTAGCATCTTCAGATAAATAGCAAGCAGACTAATAACATGACAAAATCAGTATAGTTAAATTTAAAAATCTATCTTTTAAATATATCACCCTGAAATCACTGTAGTTGGCTACAGGGTATCTATTTTTTCTATAATTCAATTTTTATGCTTCTATTCATTGAAAACCTTAGAAACTAAAATTTTTGATGAAAATAGGATAAAACACTCTGCCTCATTGCCTAACAGCACATAAAAAAATGAGCTAAGAAAAAAAAATGTAATCTTCCTTTCAGATACAATGAGCTGCAAAACAGAAAACTATGCCGGGCCATAGAAACTCCTATATACTATTTCCTTCCCTTTAGCCAACACTTAGAATTTTATTTTATGTCTATGACTGTTATTTGATGTAAGACTGTATCATTCATCACAGTAGTCTTTTTTGCACATTTTACTTGTTTTTTGTTCACAGTTCCTGGCACTAGTCTACCCTCTGGAAATGTGTTTTGAATGCATGAATTATTGCATCTTTTAAGCTCAGTTATTGAACACCAACTATGTTTGAGCATCATGCTAAGAGCAAAGCATAAGACAAAGAACAAGGAGATCACATCTCTGTGCTTAGGTGGGCATTGAAATACAGTCATTGAGGGCCTCCATGGTGGCACAGGGGTTAAAGTCTCAGCGCTCTCAAGCAATCCCCAGCCACTGCAGCACAAGTTCAATCTCAGCCAGGGAGCTGACCCACATGACACAACAGATCTCTCCTGTCCCAACCTCTGCTCCCCTCAGCAGTGGATTTCAGTCACTCTGCCTATTCTGCTCCCCACTCTGTCTCTGGTGAATCCTCTCACCCCTTGCACCACTGGCCTACACCCCAGTTCTTGTGTGCATAAATATATATATATATATATTTAAAAAAAACAAAAACACAAGATGTTGTCATAGAATTCATGATTCCAGGAGGGGCATCTGCCCAAAAGTGGAATTTGCAGACATGACTGTAAGGAAGTTCTGGGATTCTGAGAAGCCTGGGGTTTTTCTCTAGAACATGCAGAATAAACCCTTATTACTCTTCTTCTCTTGCACATGTGGAGTTTTCCGAGAGGAAAAACACAAATGCCTAAAAATTCAGATGGATATCCAAGGGGGGAAATGTTTAACTTGCAACATTTCAGGCTGATATGTGCAGAATAAAGGGGGGGGAGGGTGGTGTTGACGTTTTGAGACATGATGTGCTAATGGCATTAAACTTATGGAAAAACTAACATAACAGAAATAAAGTCTATAAGATCTTTTTCCAGTGCAGCAAAAGAAATGAATGTAGAAAAGGAAGGGGATAAGGAATGGAATTACAATTGTTCTGTGTGATAATGTGAAAAATGTGCTAGGCAGTGATCCATGAGAATATCTTTGAATAACATGTTCTTTGGGAAAATTATTCTCTGTTTTATGTTTTCCACAATATATTTGGAGTGTATTTGTAATTAGGCTTGTGTAGATGTTGTGTGTGTGTACATATGTGTGTATATGTACCTACATTTTGCTCAGTAATTCATATAATTAGACAAATTAGTTTTTTATTGTATACCTTTTCCCTAGAACTAGCCTTCAAAATTCTATGGAACTGAAACTTATATTTCAGCAGAACAGATAAGGTGCATATATCTAGATAAGTCTCTCTAGATCAAGATCTACCGCTATAGGCATATATCTGAATTCCAATTCAAAAGCTAACATATTTGAGACCCAGTAGGAACCAATATTTTAGTCCACAGCAAAGGCAATATCTAAGCTCATCAGGTCAGGCAGGCAAAGTTTCCTCTTAGCATGTTTGTTCTATTAAGGTCTTCATTTGACTGGATGATGCTCAACCTTACTAGAACAAAGTATGTACTGTATTCAGTCTATCCATTCAGATGTTAATCTCATTCAGAGACCATCACATACTTGTAAGGTCCTGGGATATTTAAGAACATTCTCTCAGAGAACAGAACATGCTCTGTGGATTATTGCATACCATTGTTCTGGGGAAGGGTGTGGTGATTCTGTGTGTAGAGGTTAAGGTTCTCCAAAGAAGGGCAAGATTTGCTAAGTCAAGGATTAAGAAAATATTTCTCTTGGGCCTCCCTGGTGGCGCAGTGAGTTAAGCAACGCACTGTGAAGCAAAAATCAGCCACTGCAGCACGAGTTTGATCCCTACTGCTGGCCAGAGGGGGGACCCACTTGGCACAGCAGACCTCTCCTGCTGTGCCCACTGCTTCCCTCAGCAGTGTACTTGCATTGATCTGCCTGTTCTGCTCCCCGCTCTCTGTGGTGAATCCTCTCATCCCCCACACCTCTAGCCTGTACCCCAGTGCTTGTATGCATAAATAAATAAATAAATCTTTAAAAAAAAAAGAAAATCTTTTCTTTCTCTCTTTGTATCTTGGTGCTACCCATACATATCATCCACATATTAGTGTTGTAGTAGAAAATTATGATAATGAGGCATTTCACCTGTAACCTCTTTCTCTAGGCCAGCATGGTTACAAACACATCTTGTCAAAGGAAGATGTTCATATCTGAAGAGGGTCTGCAGTTTGCTGCATGAAGCAAAGGAGAATAAAAATTATATTTTAGCTGGGAATTTGATAGTTCTATGAACTGTCTTTAGAGTAGATGTAATATAACTGTTTTTCTCCTAAAAATTAGAATAACAACATACCCCAAAATTGGATTGTGTGGGCAATTCAGATTTCTGTTGAACAGATATTTGAAGTTATTTGGATATTCGACTGACATACTCTGAAAGATAATTAGTATTGGCTCATTACCAAATCTTTTGTGACATCAAACAATCACACAGTTCATGTTTATCTTGACAGAAGCTGAATCTTTGTGTATAGGTTCAACTTTCTACTGGACAGTGGGTATACTGTGAAAATACAGATACAAAGAGATATACTAAGTCTTGCTTCCTTTAAAAATCATAGTTTCTTTGTGTGTATGTGTGTGTGATATTGTGTGTGTTGTATTCACTGCCTAGCACTGGAGCAATAAATATACTGAATACATCTCCTTCGAAGAGCAGCATAAAGGTGCTGTGCTGGGAGCTATGATATTTTACATCTGCTCAAGAATCACTCTTTTAAAGGAATTATATCATTAAGACCTTTGCCAAGAAAAGTAAACTCTTTGACTTCAGTTTTGTTTATGTAATTTGTCTTTTATGAATACCTAGATATTTTAAAGAAAAGTAGATGAGAAAGAGGTGTAATGAGTATTTCCTAAGGAACACAAGGCATGCCTCATTCAAAATATACTTGATTTTTAGCCAGGATTTCCAGACTTTCATTTATCTTTACTTAAATTCAAGTGTGTGACTGAAGCTAAAGGTCACTTTATTTACCAAAACCAAAATGTCAACAAATAGGCATTCTATCTCCTGCTTCCTCAAATCAGCATGCACAGAACACAACAGAATGCTCTAAGACCTTCTCCTCAGAGATATTAAAGCACAACATTAATCCATACAAAATATGTTAATTTCTGGCCTACTTAGCCCACAGGAATAGAAAGGATAATGTGTCAGGAATCAAAACCTTGTGTTCTAAATAATCCTTTCATAAGTCATACTGAACAGGAATCCCTGGCAATAATTCTAGTGATTCTGGAAGATCTGTTCAGGAAACAGGTCACAATGCTTCTGAAGGCAACTTTGCTATTAAGTACGCAGGCAACTCTAGCCAACCTATTTTGACCCTTTGGTCCTCCCACCTGTAAAACCTCCTATAAAACCATCTATAAAAGTGGTAATAAAATTTACCCTAAGAAGGGGAGTTGGGATTTTAGTGGTGAATATAATATGGTATATATTGATGCTGATTCATAATGATCCACACCTGAAAGTTATAGAATGTTATAATGCAATGTTAATTCACCAAACAATTATAATCAATCAATCCTCTTTAGTTGTGTTTATTTCTGACATGTGCTCCAACCTCATGTTACTATTTTATTGTTAATCTTTTTTTGAAATATAAACTAACATATTTGGGCCATTGAAATAAGCTAACATATATCCATTTCTTTGAATAATATTTTGAAAATGATTGCTATTATATAGAATGAGATACAGGAAATGGTGAGATTTTGACACCCTACAAGAGCTAAAAAATAGTAGATGCAATCATCAGTTGGATTTTATTATAATGATGTGATTATAATGACCTTGAGTGTGGCCTCTGGATGGTTTCCTGTGTCACTACAGATGTGCACACACTTTGAAATGTCAATGTGTATTGTACTCAGGAGCTACTTTTTGAACCCTGTTATGCCCCAAGACACTGAGTTAAGTGCAAAGAATGCAGTGGCAAATTGTTACATCACTTGTACAGAAAATCTACGTGTGAACTCTAGATGTCAACAGCAAAGATGCTATTTTAGAATGTGATCAACATTGTAATATGAAGCACAGGGGGCTGCAGGACCACTTAGAAGTTACACTGTAATCAGCCATACAGGAAAAAAAACTGCTAGAAGAAGTAGCTGTTGTAGTGATGGTTGCCTATGTTAGAAGTTGAGTTACACTTTTTAGAGTAATACTGACAAGCACAATTTTAAGTGTCCTTCCATTTCTCCAGCAGGTGATAGCTAAACTTCTTCTGTAATGTAGTATAATGTGCTTAAAAATCTTATTTTTTGAAAAACTGTACAAAAAATATGGGTCTCATGAGGAAAATAGGATTGGTGTAGATCAACCAAAGCCTGTTGTATTGTTAGTTAAAATGGCAATTAAAATCCAGATAACATAACAGCGGATTTCAAGAAGAAATGCTATCTCCTACAGAAGCAAGAAAACAAGAGTGTTCTGAAAACTATAGGATTTTACCTGAGAAAGATAAAAGTGGCTTGAAAAAACAAAGGTTTTCTCAGATGACTGAGCCCTAGACAATGTGGATATGTATCCAAATTGGGAAAATATCTCCCCAAGCAATGAGTGATCATCTGAGCTATGGATAGAGAATGGTCACGCCATGCAGGACTTTCTCCCCAGTTGCTTTTTGTGCCCAGCTGATATCATCCAAAAATTAACTGGCTAGGAAAAATCACATTTGAACTAATATGACTTGTCTATTAAGCCATCAGCCCCTTATTGATCAAGCGCCTATGAGCTGATTCTCATAAAGACTCACATTGTTGAGAAGAGACATTGAGATATTCATTAAAATGTAATGATGGATTCTGAAGCATTCTGCTTCGGGGCACACAATCTTGCCTGCCATAGTTCCTGTATTTCTCTATGAGCCGATTAATTATTTGTTGACTAAATGACCCCATGAATTCCTCTAAAATCCAGTAGTCTCCCTGCTATTATGCAGGAGAAGCTCACTTTGCTCACCTCTCCCTTGAGGTCTGTGATTGGTATTTGATTTGTTCCTGCTCACTAACCCACTTTTGTATTCCTTTATTAGGAAGGATTATAGTTTATTAAAATTAAAAGTATACTTCAAGTAGAAAGTCAGAGATAATTACTATTTATTAGTTGGTCAGCTTTATGATTAAATATACTATTTCATTGGATCTAAAATTCCAAACTGTGGGCTAAATTTTGCATGTTCAATTTAAAGATTGGGGCAAGAGTGAGGCTCATGAAGACTGGGTATTTAGCCAAAGACATTCAGCAGTTTGTGGAAGTCGTGAGGGTAAATCCAGGTGCACCTGTCTCTGACACACTCTTTTTGCCATCCTGTGTTATTGTAAATGACAGCAGTGAAAGTCTTAATCAGTTTAATGTAAATTGTTTCCCTATAACTTTTAAAATTTTTCTCTAAAATAATAAATATTTGCATTAGGATTTTAATGGTCATCTCAATTTGGGTAAAAGATAAACTATTTCTAATTTTTTTTAAGATTTATTTATTTATGCATACAAGCACTGGGCTACAGGCCAGAGGTGTGTGGAGGTGAGAGGATTCACCACAGAGAGCGGGGAGCAGAACAGGCAGACCAACGGAAGTATACTGCTGAGGGCAGCAGCGGGCACAGCAGGAGAGGTCTGCTGTGCCATGTGGGTCCCCTCCCTGGCCAGCTGCAGGGATCGAACTTGTGCTGCAGTGTCTGAGGGTTGCCTCATAGTGCATTGCTTAACCCACTGCGCCACCAGGGAGGCCCCTTGTAAGCTTTTTTTTTTTTTTAATTTTCACATCCAAGTTTGTACTTAAAACAATCTCTGAGAGACAGATGTTTAGAGCCTACTCTACTCTTTAAATGGACTTTCTTGCCATGTAATCCTTGGTTGATTCATAAATAGAGCTGGTAAAGTTTCTTATAAAATAAAAATGGTTACCTTAGTTTTATTTTTTTTTTAAAGATTTATTTATTTATACATCCAAGAGCTGGGGTACAGGCCAGAGTCCAGGGTGGTGAGAGGAATCACCAGAGACAAAGTGGAAAACATAATAGGCAAATGTGCTGAAATACACTGCTGAGGGCAGCAGCGGGTGAGGCAGGAGAGTTCTGCTGCGTCATGTGGGTCCCCTTCCTGGCCAGTGGCAGGGATCGAACTCGTTCTACAGTAGCTGCGGTTAGCTTCATAGTGCGTTGCTTAACCAGCTGCGCCACCAGGGAGGCCCCTTACCTTAGTTTTAAATAGCTTTAAAAAACATTGTATTTTTATAAACACCCTTGGGTTTCTGTATTTATTTATTTGTTTATTTAGGTCACCGGCTATATTGAAAAGGATCAGGGTGTATAGTACAGTATAAATCTTAACTCAAGGAGAATCTGAATAAAGTGACCTCAGTTTTCTTTCCTTAAACAGAAAAGTAACTTGCTCCATGAGTTAGGTTCAGGTGTGTTTTGTGAAATAATAAAAAATCAAATATCTCCTTAAGTAGAATAAACAGAATCCACCATTTTGTAATCTGAAAGGAGAATACACATTCCCATTCATTTTTGAACCAAGGTACATATTCAACTACTGTATTTATCTGATTAGTCTTTCTTAGCTTTTATCTAAGTAAAGAGCAAGTTACTAAAGAAAGGGAACATGTAGAGATTGTTTTATTTGCTATAAAATATAGGAAGCATCAGAAGAAATACTAGAGTCCACAAAATGGTGCTGATCAGAAACACCTCCTAAACCAGCTGAGTGAGCACTGCAATAAGGTCTAGTCTTGGAGCACGTACAGTTAAGAAAATGGCCAAAGCAATATATCTGGTGTCACGGACGCTCTCAGATTCAGTACTCTTACCATCAACAATTGGAGTCTAAATACTTATGCCCTCAAAAAAAAGGGTCATCTATGGTGACCTATATCATAGGTTAAAAGTGACATCACATGGGGACCGTGGTCAGGTTTAAAAAATATATATGAATAAGCTTCTAGCTGGCTTCATTTGTCTCTTGGGACGTGACCCTGAGTTCTGTGAGCTGATGTATAGAGGTGTGTTTATTGTAAAGCTTTCATATTAAAGAGGTAATATGGCAACAGAACGAGGGTTTTGAGTAGAACTATATTTTATTTATTTATTTTTAAAGATCTATTTATTTATGCAAACAAGAACTTGGGTACAAGCCAAAGGTGTGAGGGGTGAGAAGATCCACCAGAAACAGAGTGGGAATCAGAACAGGAAGACTGACTGAAATACACTGCTGAGGGGAGCAGCAGGCAAGGCAGGAGAGGTGTGCTGTGCCATGTGAGTCACCTCCTTGGCCTCGAGGTGCTGCAGTGGCTGCAGATGCTTCATAGTGTGGTGCTTAACCTTTTGTGTGTGCCCCCAGGGAGACCCCAGCACTTTATTTTAGTCCTTAATTATTTGAGACTCCTTTTCAACCACTAGAAATATAAGTGAAAAAACCATCACCAGCTCCCTTAAAAACCATCCTCAGCTTCCTTAAAAACCATCCTCAGCTTCCTAGTTGAGACTTTTTGTAGAACAATGATCAAATGTTTGGGTTCACATGATTTGGACCTGGCCACAAATGCAAGAAAGGGTTCCAGTGGTTCGAGAAAATGAGGCAAACAGTTCTCTTCGGTTTCTCATTTGAGCCCACGCTCCTTGGGGCCTTTTTCTCAGATACCTTCTTATCATTTAATTATTAGCAGTCATGGTTAATCATTAATTATGCACCATCAATTATGCTTACATTATCGTTTCAAATAGATACAATATCTGATTGATTTGACTGAAATAACCCCCTTGTTTAATTGTCAATTTGCATAAATTCGCATGCAATGAGGTGTTGCACAATGATTCATTAGGCAATGAAACAGCAGCAGCAACCTGAACAACAGGAGGCTTGGTCTCACAAATTATTGCCATTCTCATCAGGAAAGGAATTCTATTAAAACTGACTCTCATTGGTCTGGAATTGTGATGAGGAGTTTGCAAGTTGAAGCGATCAGAGGCTTTGTGCAGAGACACTGAAGGAAAGCACATACCTGGGACCACTAGCGAGACATCTGTCCGGCAAGTCATTGAAAGTCTCCTGTGCTGGTTCAGTGCTTTGCTGGCAGGGAGAGGGCAGGCATGCTGCTGCGCTCATTATGGGGATGGCAGGCTGAATGTGATCCCCAAGACCAGAGAGTGGGATGCCTCACTTCCCCCACTGAGTGGAAGTGCGATTTGGTTGAAGGTGAGCGAGGTGAACTAGCAAATTTACTTTGTTTTCCTGGATCATTTTTAAGTGCCCACTAAATGTTAGGGATACACGAGGAGACATGCATAACTTGCTCACATTTATATTAATAATAACTTAATAGTAATGTCTTTATGAAATTTATGAGACCATCATATTTCTAGAGCTCACAAGTTTGATAAGTGACACAGCTGAAAGAGACCCTAAATCTAAGACTTAAATCTCTTCCACATTATCTTCAAATACTGATGAATGAGCCACTCTCCAACAATCACCTAGGTGATTTAGAGATATTGCTATTCACATATAAGAGAAACATCCTTTTAGATCATTTTAAGATATATTTTTCTCTATCTAATGGGGCTCTATGACTTAAGCCACTACTGGTCCACAGTTAGTTTTAGGCAAAGATAATTACATACTATATTTTCTGGATTTTTTCTGTTACATTTTAATGACAACGAATCTTTGTATGGTTCTACAGTTTCCAAAGAACATCAAAGCTATAGTGAATAACCTAATTTTTATATATCTGTGAATTTGGTTAGTATTTTAATTTACATTTACCTGGGATGTTTTACACATATGAAAACCCAGAAATTTTCTTGCCCAGAATTGTAAAAAACAAAAATAAAAAAAAAACACTGAAATAAAATACCTCTAATTCTCAAATCTATCATCTTTCCTCTAAACTTTAATGTTTTTATTTATTTGTTTGTTTGTTTTTGCCTTTTTCTTGAAATCCAGGTGATAGTGTGCTCACAGTACCTCCTGACTCTTCCAGTATCTATTCAGGGATATTTTAGTGCCAAAAAGTGGCAGTGAGTGTGGCATATTAAAACTGTTTTCTTTGATACCCCTGGTCTTATTGGAATGTAGTTTTCCCAGAATCCAACACTGTCAAGATCCTGAATGCTTTTATGCTTATTGTTCTTTTACCATCTCTGTCCCAGAGTTCATGTGCCCCTATAAACTTTGGCTGTTGGGAAACTTCTGGCTTCCAGTGTCATCTACCAGCTAATTCAAAATATTAAAAATCAGCCATTGACATTTTCAGTCAATAGATTCATGAAACTTACTTGATACAATTTGTAAACATCAGATTCGGTATTCAAATCCAGGTATATTAACACATCCTCTCAATTGAACTCTTAGTGACTTTTCATTATAACGAATGATAATGCCATCTTGTTCTCAATTTTTTCTACATTTTTGAGATGGGAGTCAATTCTCAATTGTTTACTACTACAGTCAACATTCTTTTTACAGATGACAAAACTTAGTTATGAGACATTTTTAATAAGTTTCTCATGGTGCTCTGTTCTAAGAAGGAGCAAGACAGTTGTACCTGGATTTTCAACATGTAAGGAACATACTTTGGCTGGGATGGCAGTTCCTTGGTCACCACTGGTCCTTCATATGTGTTGGGAATTAACTGAGCAAAAGACCTCTCTGCAGCAGCCATTTCTTTTGAGCATAGCACTGGTTAAACCTCTGTATAAAATATGAAGAGATTCATCATTATTAAGAGTATGCTTCTAGTCTGGAAGGATATACATTTTTCTTCAGTGCATTTGTGCCAAAGATCCAAATAGACACAGCCACAAATAAACCTATCAAAACTCTCATTCACCATTCAGGATATGCTCTTCATTGGAATCGCTTATTCCTACAACCCTCTCAATTGTCAGAGGGACAGCCAGAGGTTTTCATTTTAGGGAAATTAACCTTCTACCTCCTACCACAGTTCTTCAAAACCATTTGCTATTGTTGCAATCTAAATTACTTAGGAGTGAAAAATTGCAGCCACTGTGTAAGAAAAGACTCTCTGGAGGTCACAGACTTTCTTTTTCAGTTGTAGAAAAAATAGTAGGTATTGTCAAGTACAACTAAATTTAACTTGAAAAATGTTTCAGGCAATCATGCAGTGGATTATAACATATTATATAAAATAATATCTGTACTTTAAAAACAAATTAAAATTATGGGCACATATGAGTGTGTTGGTGTTGTCTATATAGTAACAATTAAAATTTCCACATACAATATTTATCAAATTATATTGAATGTGAAAAGTCAAGGAAGACTATAATCTGAAGGAGGCCAATGTGTACTTTCAAGTCACTTTAGAAAATTCTTTGAGGGAGGGGCCTTCCTGGTGGCGCCGTGGGTTAAGCAACCCACTATGAAGCAAACCGCAGTTCAATCTACTGCCGGCTAGAGAGGGAACACACATGGCTTAGCAGACCTATCCTGCCTCGCAGGCTGCTGCCCTCGGCAGTGTGTTTCAGTCAGTCTGCCTGTTCTGCTCCCCACTCTGTCTCTGGTGAATCCTCTCACCTCCCTGGACTCTGATTTGTACCCCTGCTCTTATATGCATAAATAAATAAATAAATAAATCTTAAAAAAAAGAAAATTCTTTGATTGAAATCTAGTTAATGACCCAGTGACCTAAAATGGGAAGAAAACAAATTGATTCTCAACCAGCAAAATTTCTACAGCATCTGGCATAGTGCATAGAAGTAGTGTAAATAAATAAATAAGTGGATAAACAAAAGGGAGATGCATAAAAAATAAGTGACATCATCCAGTATTTGGCTTCTGACTTATTTTGCCAGCATCATCATCTCCAGTTACATACCTGTCCCAAATGTCAAGAATGATAACTAAGTAATATTTCTTAACAGTATTTATTTTCTTTACAAGAAAAACTTCATATAATTTTCACAGCAATTTAAAAAATGTGCATATAGTGCCTTTTATAACATAACTGCTCAACAAATCATCATTAAATAAATTCACAAGTTAAGTGACTTTCTAAGGTTACATAGGAAGTGAATGTCATTTTCATGTTCTGGGTTAGAAGTTGTGCATTTTCACTATTTGTGGTGTGTCTTTGGAGTTATGGGAAATCATGTGTTGATTAAAACATTTCTGTCATTCTGTAGAAAAGTTCTCGAAATTCACTTGTCTTTTGCATAAGGGCTCATAGCTTTTATCTCACCTACACACTAAATAAACACATTTTTATTTACCTAGTTAATCTGTTAGATACCATTATTTTGTATGAAGCATTTTTTTTTTTTTTACATAGACCTCTTCAATGAAGCTAAATAGAATAGGCAAATGGGATTTGTGAATCACCTTACTCTGGCCTGTTCTCTTAGAAGTGTCATATACATATGACTCTCAACAACAAACATCTGTATCTTATATTATGATGTGATGTTACTTCAACAAAAAAAAAAACCTAAAAATAAACAAGCAAAAAGATTCCCAAATGGTGTAGCCTTAATTTTAACATGGTCTTTAATAAATTAGCACCTGCTCTATTATTCTTTCCTCATTTTATGATGTAAAGACAGTTATAAAAATAATTATAAAAATATCAACATCTCTATACTAAATAATGGTATCAAAGCTATTCCTCTTTGTAAACGAATATTTATCAATGACAATGGACCCTATAGATCATTTTCCAGCATCAATTCTTTCTCCCTTCATAAACCTTGCTTTGCTTTATGAACTAGTGCATCTGTGGAAGCTGAGTTGTCTCCATTTTAGAAATAGCATAGAGTAGGCAAAGATAGTTAGTTTTGGAATTCACCAAATGATTGCAGGATTAAATCCTAGGATTATATTAGGCTCATGATACTAAAGGCAAAAAATTACATTTCCTGGTCTCCTTACAAAGAAGACTGTCCTCATGTTCTGTTCCTTTATCACAAATACTCCCTATACCTAGTGGTTTAAACAAAACATTTATTTTTGTTCATGAATCTAAATTTGGGCAGGACTTGGTGGGAATGGCTTATTCTTATTCCCTGTGGCATCCATACGGCAGCTGGACTAGAGATGGTGGATTCAATTCCAAGGTAAACTCATTGGCATCCATTGGCATGGAATGAAGATGATGTTGGCTCTTCCCTGAGAGCACAGCTGGAAGCCTTAGTTGCTCTGCCTATGATCCTCTCCCAAGGTTGATTGGGCTTTTTCACAGTTTGGCCACTGGATTCCAAAAGCAACTGTTCAAAGAGAGAGGAAGTAGAAAATATTGATCTTTTAAGATTCATGCAAGGAAGCACACACACAGTCATTTCTGCCATGATTTATTACTTAATTTGTCAGGGATCTATCCAGATTTAAGGACAGGGTACAAAGACTTCTCCAGATGGAAGGGCTGTCTAATTATTTATGGACATCTTTATTGTTCCATTGTAAAGAAAAAAGTCTGTAGCCCTGATGTTCACTAGCTACCTTGTAGTCAAATTTTAAACTGTATTTAACCCAGTAGACTTTGGAGCTAAAAATGGAAAGAAATTCGATACTTGAAAATAACAAGTCTTAATCTGTCCTGGAAACTTCATTATGTTTGTGTTTTCATTTATGTAAGATAATAATTTTTTTCATTTTTTAAGTAAATCTAAACTGGGACTGTTTTAGCTACTTACATCATTCTAACTCATATATAGTTATGTTAGGATTAAAAGACCATCTGAAAAATTTTAAATCTTGTTTATAATTTAAAACTGTATAGTTGGAAAGTGAAAAAGAATGAGGAATAGAAAAAAAATTGAGTGCAAAAAAATTCATTGCAAGTAATATGGGTCATGCTAAATTAATTATTAAACAACAAAGGGAAGACTAAATTAGCTCTAAAAAATACATCAAATCCTTGAATTAAATCAAACTTCTTTTATTGTTATAGGATTGTCATGAATTATTTGATTTGTTTGTTTTCAATCTCTCCTGCAGATTAACTACATTTTAATTAATTCACTAATGGGATTTGAACATTAATTGATATTGTACAAAGTCTTTAGAACTATAAAAGAAATTATGTTATTCAAGTATTGTCAGAAACAATCAACATATCTACTCTATTAATCAAAATTTATTAATATCAAGATCTTCAAAATTTGCCTATGTGTAATAATAATTTGAGCCTAGTTTCTAGAAAAAAGACACTGAATTCCACAAAATAAAAATCTATAACTGTATTTATTTTTTTCTAGGTGTCTTATAAAATGGAAATATTAGCGAAAGGAGCAATACATTACATTGCTTCTCTCTCTCTTAATTCTTAACCTTGGTATAAATAACTCAATTGGCACTGTTTATGTCCACTAAGATTGAGGTGTTAAAGCTATGCTGGCATAAAAGCATGTGAAGAAATTATATTAAAATTCAAAATTCACACTTATAGAAATTATACTTTAAAAAGTGTGGATGAATTCTGAAAATTAACAAGTATCTCAAAAAAATTCTGTTTAAGGCTACTCTTTAAGAAAAGGCCTATGACTGGAAGGATGAAGATGTGAATCACATAAAGGGAAAGAGAAAGAAGATAATCTAACTATAGACCTAATTATAAAAGAATATAGATCAGTCCACAACTTGCTTCAAATATAGATCTAGATTCAAATATAGATCTAGAATGACTTTGAGATGCTGTATTATTTTCAATTGTGAACTAAAACATTAAATAATAATTTGGTTAATATAATGCTATTTTTACTGCATTCAAGTATAATTGAAAAATATTTAAAATAGAAACACATGCTCTGAATTAAAAGTATTTGATAACTGACATAGTTTCTTATAATGAAGACATTTTAAAAGTATATTTTGAAGAAGCACTGTGTATGTAATATTCTAAATTAGAATATGACTTAAAAAGTATCCTTGAACATTTCTTAAATTACCTGTAAAAATGTATACTTATAAAACACTGAAGGTGATCATTTTTTTATTTACAAAAAAATACTTATGCAAAATATAATTTTACAATCAAAATTAAATTTCTCCCCAGTTCACTCTTTCCTTCCCTCTATCCCTCAGTTTCATTAAGTATGCATAGTCCAAATTTTGTCAGTCAAACTCAAGGTGTTATTGATATTTTGGATCTTGGTTCATTCTTTTACTCCTTTAGAGTCTAAATGTTCTCATTAAAAACAAACAAGCAAACAAAAAACACTTTTATGAGATGCTTGTTAATGCTTTAAATGTCTCTATATTCCCAAGCCCTTTCTCCCCCCACCTGTATACAAATACATAAACACACATATATGCACACAAAGTCATATACACATTACACTAATATGCTTAATGTTCTCCACACTCATCCTGAAATGTTATTTTATATATTTTCAGTAGATTCATACAGAAAGTCAATTCAGTATTACAAATATGCATAATTTTCCGGTCCCTGTCACCAGACGTTATCATATGTTTTGTAAACTAATGCTGGACTTTGAGAAAAGAGTATGACAGTAAAAACTGTAGAGAATTTTGGAAATAAAAGGTTAGTAAGCATTCTGCAAAAAATAAAGTCTAGTGTTGTCTTCTCTTCACTAAATTTTTAAAGTATTTTAACTTTTGCAATAATCAATAACAATGTAAAGGTAGAGGTCTGTGCATTTTTACATGCAAAAGATATTGTTATAACTATTGCTAGTTTATTTGGTCTAAAATATATTACTGTTTTTTTTTTTGCCTTTTTCAAGTAGTCTATGGATTTAAAATAGATTTCAAAGCTTTGATATCATCTTATTTCCTCCGTCCAAGTGGTCCTCAGTGTAATAAAATGCATGCATTGTAAATTAGCATGAGCCTTGCTTGCTATGTACATTAGAGTATACTTGAGTATAGTCATCTTTAACGCCCTTAGTGATTGTATGAGGCACTTTATCTGCACTATCTTGTTTAAAGTTCATGACCATTCCCATTATTCCAATTTCACAAAAGAATAAACTGGGGAATTAAAAAACAAAAAACAACTTAGCAACTTTTATAACTTGCTCAAGTAACATAATTAGTAATTAGTTTGATTCCATGTAATTTGATTTTAGAGCCTGGTACTTAAAAGTTAGTTTTTATTCCTTCCTATATAAATGATCAATAATGTTTAATGGGATTATTTTAGTTTTAATATCTTGATTCTTGGTACGTTGAGCTGTGCATTTGGTATGGTTATATACACCTGAAGAGATGTGGACTTATATCCTTAAATCATTCAGTGTTGTAAATGACTATCACCTCAATATAATATAATACAATTTAAAAGTATTTTTGCAGACATCACAAGTTCAGGAAAAATTCAATAGCTTTACAATTATATCAAACTGAGATGCAATGCTACCCTTCAAATATGCCAGAAATTTTGTACTATGAATTGATATATAAATTGATATATATTACCCTTCCTTCCTTCAAATGGAAAAGCAAATATTATATTATGGTATGATTTTAGTAAGACTTTCTTGAAAAGAATTATGGGGAAAGAGATACCAACTAATGGGGATTCAAAAGAAAAAAATTTGGAGTATTGATAATATGTCCTCGGAATTTGAGACAGGTATTGATATTTGAAACATTGCTCAGGAGTGGAATATTAAAGTACTTGTCATTTATTGCAGAATATAGAAAAATTCTGAGAACATCTAACATATGCTAGGTAATGATGTTTGGATATTTCTTTTTTAAAAAGGTTTACTTTTCTTTATTGATGCATACAAGAAATGGGATGGAGAACAGGCAGGGGTAAGAAGATTCACAAGACAGAGTGGGGAACAGAACAGATTATTGAAATACACTACTAGGGTGAGCATTGGGTGAGACAGGAGAGGTCTGCTGTGCCACGTGGGTCAGCTCCCTGACTGGGGATCAAACATGTGCAGAAGTGGCTGGTGATAACTTGATAGTGCTGAGACTTAACCCCTGAGTTACCAGGGAGGTCTCCCTGATGTTGGCATATTTCTCATGGACCAAATGATGGGCAAATGAGAAAGGAGACAGACTGATTTTAAATGGATTGTGTTCAAGAGGAATCCTAGGGGGAAAAAAAAAAATGAAATAAAGAGACTTCAAAGAAGGAACAGGTGCCAACTTATAGGAGGCTGTCGTGGCATTCTTATATGTCCATATGAAGGAGGCATTATCTATATAATGAAATTATGAGCTAGAGCTTCTCCTGTGATAGGCAGAGAAGGCCCTTGTGAAAATGGACCTCTTTGTAAAAGAACCAACCTTTACATCACTTGCTTGCAGAATATAACACTGTTGAGCGTCATCTGTTACATCATTTCAATAAGATATTTTCTGTCAATGATTCTTCTCCCTTCCAAAATCCTAGGGGCTTTAATATCAGAAACTGGGGAAGAAGATGGAAAGAAAGTAAAGCAATTATGAGTTTTCTGTCTCATTGAGACATTTTAGTCTAAGGTGACTAAACTGAGGAAAGGAAGAAATTTCAAATCACATGAAAATTCCTATACTGCACTACATTTCAAAATTTTAATCTCTAGAAAATATACTTTTTTAAATTTTATTATCAGATATCAATTGGGAGAAATTGTGTCTGTTTGTTTTACTTGATATTGAACAGAAAAATCTATGATACCAACCAAATTCTGGTTTAGCATTAGGGGGAAAAAATGTCATAAAATAATTTGTGATGACCATTGCTGAAAAGAAAAAGTATTTTGTTCATATTTTACTAAATCAAGTCTTTGATACACTTCATTTGCATAATAATAGGTGAATTTTTTGATGACTATGTAAATGCATAGAAGAAACAAAAAGAAAAAGCCAGCTTTTACCCACAACCTAGGATTGATTAGGAATTTGATTAGATATTTTTACAGACATAATAAAGGCCCCACTTAATACTTATTTCATTAACTGTCATATTTGCTCCTGGGTGTCAGCTTCTGCTCATGAACCCAGCAGTGGTGGATACATCTATCTCCTTCTTAGCTTTGCCTGTAAATTGGAGAGCAGTGATCACTAATTCTACCTTACGAATACTTTAATTCATGGATGGCTTTCCTATTGAATTATGTTTAATGATGAAAAGGTCTTACATAGACTATGAAATTTTCATTACTCAAGAGGGATAAAAAGAGCCTGGAAATATACATACGAGGGTCAGATTCATGGTCTTGAAAAGTATTAATCTAATGAGAAAAATAAAAACTGGTTCACAAATTTTTAGGAAAAGAAGACTCACAAAATAATGAAACTTCATGTTGAACAAGAAAGAATAATGTTTGAAGTGCAGTAAAATTACAGGTATCTCTTTATATAAAGAGATAGAATTTTAACTAATCTGGCTTTAAAAAAGGCTTAAACTTTTTAACAAAGATACATTTACATTATATAAATACATATATACATGTATATATGTGTGTATATATATAGGTGGAATGCATTAATATAGTTCCACTTGAATGTACGATTTTTTGCAGTTTTGGTAGGGAAGATAAAAATCTTCAAGATCCAAAAAGTTCTTAATATCTTTAAGCCCATTTTAACATTATTATTATTACTAATTAAAAATCACTTTTCTTAGACATGAAAAACAATATCCTTTCATAAAGCATGTCTTGCCTGAAGATTTTTCAACTTGGGTAAAAACAATAGTTATAAACCCATTAGTTCTTTTCCCTAAAATAATTCATTCTTAAAAGTCATTAGCTTAATAGAAAGGAATTGATAGAGGGCCTTTAGGGATTTCCCTCCAAATCTCAGGGATTTGCTTCATTAAAAATCAATTGTAAAATCAAAGACTCGTGTGTGTGTTTATAAGGGAAAGAGAAAAAACATAATGGATGTGAAAATGTTGCTGGTTTTATTAAGTATTTCTGAAAAAAATCATTTAAAATTATATTAACCAAGATGTAGTTTTTGAGATATTTATATTTTCTAATAGAAAACATAGTTATCCTGTGAATACCATTATTATTAATTTTCAAATGCTAAATCTCATGTTTTATTGTTAAGTTAGAAATTTTACTTTCTGATGGTTTTCTTATGAATAAGCCTTATAATTGCCTTCATTATTTCTACTACTCTGATACAAATTTAGCACTGAGTGAATTTAATAATTTGTAAACATTATCCAACGATGTATATGTCAAGGAGAGAAAATAAACATATATTGAATTTGTTATTGTTTCATTTTAAGAAAAAGAATAGGTTGAAAATGGTAACCTAAGAATGTTGGAAAAAGATGACAAAAGAAAAAATACTGAGCACTTTTTATAAATAGTTCTCTTTCCATTATCTCGAAGCTACTTAAAAATGTTTGTGCTAGATAACCTTAGCTCTCTAAGAGCTACAAATGGAGGATAGTGAAGTAGTTGATGTATTTTTTTTTCTCTTCATGATAGGCTTGCTGAGCTATGCTGCTACAATTAATTCATGTTATTTCCAAAGACTTCCCATGTCAGAAGACAAAGACCACAAGGCCAAGGTTGTCCTCAAAGTTGGAACAGGAAATGACCACAATAACATAATGATGTTTATCCCTGTTCAGGAGAAATCAATTTGAGATGCGAGAACAATTTTGCTTTCCTCAGTAAGTGGTGAAGGAGTTTCTTCATTGACAAATAGGAGGGAATCTATTCACTATCTTAGAATACATATCTCAATATTGCCATTAATTTCTTCTGAACTATCTTTTACCTATGCACTTACAGCTTCACAAAGTGACATGCCAGAAATAGCTTTTTGCTTTAGATTCAACAGCAAATATCAGGTTTGCAGTGCACACATGAAATGAAGCTTGCCATGTATTTAAAAGCACTTACATTATCCTTAGACTTGTAATTAAAAAACAAAGCTCTATAAATGATGCTTTAATATGATTGGAGAGTCATTTTTCAAGAAACTTAGGATGTGGGGAATAGATGTTAAATAGATAGGTAGATGGAAGAGAGAGAGCATAGATAGATAATAAATTGGTAGATGGTAGATTTTTACATAACCCGTGTTCCAATGACTTAGAACATTATCAGTGATTTCTGAGACTCTCTTTATTGATTTTATTGTTTTCAGATCTCTTCTAATTCAACGATCATTTTTTTTCTTACCACCATCCCTATTTCCCCTTGTCTCTTTCCTCCATGACCTTCTTAAACCTCAGCATCCTCAGAGTGTTCATTGGTATCCACTAGTACTTGGAACAAAGTGTTTTACATTATAGGCTTGACTGCTATGTAAATGTGTAATTTTTATCTTTATCCTTGTGACTTATTTTGCTGCAGATAATTCTTTCAAGTTCCCTCCAATTTGTTGAAAATAGTAGCATTTCCTCCAATCTTTTGAAAGTGTAATACACCATCGGGTAGAGGTAACACATCTTCATACCCAAATTCCCCCAATGGACATTTAGATTGTTTCCATGACCAAGTTATTGTAAACAGCGCTGCTATGAACACTGTGGGAAATACAGGTTTTTATGTTGATGGTTTCATGTTCATTGGACATATGCCCAAAAGTGGGATTACTGGATTGTTTATATTACATTCTTAAGGTAAATATAGATCTTTTTCTATAATTGCTATAATAGTGTAGATTCTCACCAACAGTGTAATATGGCTCCTTTCCTCTGCAATGTCTCCAGCACTTGTTGTTTGGGGTGTGTTTAATGTATGTCATTCACACAGCTATGAGATGCTCTTTCATTGTAGTCTGTTAGTAATGACAATGAATTGTTTTATTATGACGTTTGGCCTTCAGGATATCCTATTTGGTGAATTTCAAGTTCATATCTTCTGCCCATTTATTAATTGGATTATTCATTTTTATTGTGGAATTTTATGAGTTTTTCATCTACTTGGATATTAATCTCTCATCATTTCTTTATTGTTAAATATATTTCCATTCAATAGAAAGTCTTTTTAATTACCTTATTTTCTTCCTCTATATAGAAGCTTTTTAACTTGAGGTAATACTGGATTGTTTATTTTTTATTTTTTTTAAATATTTTATTTAGTTATGTACACAAGAGCTGGGGTACAGGCCAGAGTCCAGGGAGGTGAGAGGATTCACCAGACAGAGTGGGGAGCAGAACAAGCACACTGACTGAAACACACTGCTGAGGGGAGCAGCAGCCAGGCAGGAGAGGTCTGCTGTGCCATGTGGGTCCCCTCCCTGGCCAGTGGCAGGGATCAAACTCATGCTGCAGTGGCTGTGGTTTGTCTCATAGTGTGCTGCCCAACCCACTGCACCACCAGGGAGGCCCGGATTGTTTATTTTTTTAAAATTCAATCTGCACAGAGGTCAGTCACCAAAAATATCTATATATTAATATCATGGAATATATGTTGAATTTTTTATGAATTTTATTGCTGAATATCCCATATCTAAATTTCTAATCCATTTGGATTTTATTTTTTTTTGCTATTAATGATTTCTCTCTTTTTTTTTGTGCTAGTTTATAGGTTCTATCTATTTCATTTATCTTCTCAAAGAAACAGCTCCAAATTTCATTGATTTTTTATTATTTTTTATTTATTTTTAAATTTCTATTCATTATTATTATCTCCTCCCTTCTTCTGACTGTGAGTTTTATTTGATACACTATAAATTTGTCTTAGGAATGATATAATCTTATTTATTTAGAATTTTTGTTGCTCTCAATTTGTATTTGCAAGAAGAGACATATAAATGCATTCAAAATTATTTTTATTTTATAACAACTGTTTTTTGAATATTTCTTGCCCTTGAATTATTTGAATGCATTTTGTAAAATATTAGATTCTTATATGTTAGGTAAAAATCCCATGAGCAGAAATTGAACAAGTCACCATTAAAATTGTAAGCTTTGTGTATATCACTCTATGACTTCTTATGAGGTAGCATAGGTATGATATTGTACTATATTTTAGAAGTAGGAGTCAATATGTTATTTTTCATACCTAAATCTCAGCGATAATTCTCTGTCTTCTAGTTCTGAATTTTTCTTTTACTGTCTTCACTGAAAAAAAAATGAAAATATATTTAAAAACTATAAACCCAAATCAACAGAACCTGGAGGAGGGAAGTCTACAATTCAGGAGAGCTCTGCATTTGAGGGACACAGAGAAAACTGTCTCTTTTACATTGTCTGAGTATATCCTGCTAAAAATACAATTCCTTCTATTGGGATGTTATAATGTTGTATGGTTATAATCCTCACATGAAGACACAGACTTCGATAAAAAGAAGAGACTAGCTTTGTGTTAGTAAGATCGGGGTGATACTTTATTTATTTTTAAATTTCTATTCATTATTATTATCTCCTCCCTTCTAATCCTTGTTCAGATGTATCCTACACAAAAATGCTAGGGAAGAACTTAGTGCCTGTTCCTACCATTATAGTCAAATGTCCCCATGTCTATTAGGTGAGAAATAGGTTAGGGCCCTGCAACTCCTAAATCTTTATTCCAGAAGCCGGCACCACTGGCACTCTAGGGAGGCAATAACCCTAACTTTGAAAATATTCTCACTGTACTATATTTTTCAAGACTGCTGTCACCCAGAAGGAAACACACATTTTCTGCCATACCTAATTCCTGGCCATGACATGGAGTTTTTCAAGGAATGTAGCAGCAATTTATAATCCCTTCCTTTAAGGAAATGTCTGTTGAGACAATAAGTTAAACAGGCCAAGAAAAACTCTTTGGAATATTTGCTGCATTATTTACCATCAATCAAATCAGTGAAAGAAGTCATTGAAGATGCAAATGGTTTTCCAAAAGCATTTCAGCAGTTTTTAAAATAAATTTGAGTCCCCGCTTGATGTTGGACACTTGCTTAGGGATCAAACTGTATTTGTAATTTATGCTTGTTCTTCCATTTATTCTGCTAGCTATTAAGAAGAATAGGATATTAAATAAAAGCTTCACAGATTTTGTTCAGGGTTTAAAGAAGTTAAGAATGATGGAGATATGCATAATCTTAAGAAATGTTAGCTCCTTGTCTGAGGTCTTGTGTGGGACATCATTCAGTTTGGAACAGCATTATGAAGAAATTTGGAAAAGGCAGAAAAGTAATTAGGTTTGAACTAAAAGTGAGTATATGAAATCACTAACATAAAATTTTATATATAATAAAATCTTACATAAACAGATGATCATTAAATGTCACTGTTAAAATAAAAAATATCCTTTTAAATTTGCAAATCATTTATTCCTTTATTGTTAAAATGATGGAATAATTAATGGATTTAGAGGGTTTTTTCTCATAAAGAAGAGGAAAAATCTTAGGAGTTTGATTGTTTGTGTTCGGTTAATATATGTGTGTCATATACTAGAGGTATCTGATCTCACTTCAATGTTTATGGAAAGATATGCCATTTATAAAAATTCTGGAACAGTCATTTTACTGCAACTGTTCTTTGCTTAACAGGATAGATTAATTTAGCAAATATTTATGGAGAAACTTCAGAGCTCCAGGCAATGCAATAGCTAGAAAGATTCAGAAATGAATAGGAAAGATGCATTTTGGTTTTTTTTTTTTTTGAGGAACTCATAATTCTGGGCGAGATATATATATACTGACAACATTGTAATACAAATGCCACTTGTATTATAGAATTTAGTACAAAGTTTCATAGTTATGCTGATAAGAGTGATTAACTGACATAAAAGGATAAATGTCTTCACAAAGACACAAAAATTAGAATTTACATTTCTAATGGGTGTAAAGGAACAAATAGATAATTTACAGGTAAGTGAGTAACTGCAATTCAGTGAAGAATTTTTATTTCATCAGGTTGAAATAAAATCAGTTTATTGACTATTTGAATGTGATTTCTTATCTATTAAATGTGGCTTTATAAAACTATGGGTAGGTAAAACACTTCATTTGGGGGGCAAAGTTCTTGAAATAGAAAATTTCAAGACACATATTTAAAGTTAACTTAGTATATTCCTGGTAAGGTAATATTCCAAAATATCAGGTTTTTTTTAAAGATTTATTTTATTTATTTATGAATATAAGAGCTGGGGTATAAACCAGAGGTGTAAGGATGTTGAGAGGATTCACTAGAGACAGAGTGGGGAGCAGAACAGGCAGATCTACTGAAATACACTGCTGAGGGGAGCAGCAGATGAGGCAGGAGAGGTCTGTTGTGCCATGTAGGTAAGCTCCCTGGCCAGGGTTAGAACTCATGCTTGAGTGGCTGACAACAGCTTCATAGTGCAGAGTCTTAACCCCTTGTACCACCAGGGAGGCCCCCAGTTGTCATTCTTTTACTTGGAATTGCCTGAGAGACAAAATATGAGAAGGAATTGAAGCAAGAGAAATAAAGGAGGAAGAGGAGAAACCAATCACTTAGCTGTAAGAAACAGTCAAAACTAATCTCATTGTCCCTTGAATCTTAATCTGTCTTAGTCAAGGAGGTGGATTGTAAGTAAACTTCAGAAATCAACTTCTTTACACATAATCTTATTCTGATGTGCTCTAGAGGTATCCTAATCTTTCCTATGGCCTCACCTCCCTAATCTTTTTAAGAGGAATTTAACCCATGAATTTATCAAATTTTCACAGTTTGTGGCAGTAAAAACATTCATACCTCCTCACACACATAGATTTCACAGTTCATTTCTGGAAATATTCTTCTGCTCATATGTCCAACTTTCTTTATCCAAGAACATAAATCAAATATAAACCTATATAGTCTGTGATCAGTGTCTCTGCTTTTAACTGTTATATATTGATGTAGTCTGTAGTTGATAAAATAACTCAAGACATCCAGAAGAAAAGGGAAGAGTTGTGTTTCTTTAATTCTTTTATTCAACTCAACATTCCATCTATATTATAACTGTAAAACCATTGTTTGAGCTAGAGAAAACATCAAGGTGCTTTAGTCTACTTTGTAATATAGCTCCTGCTGGGAAAACAGGTGGCAGCTAGCAGAAGCATGTTTGTGTAAGCGAACATGTATTTATGGAACACTTTGGAGATTAAAATTAATAATTAAGTGAAATCATAGGGGGTCAAGCTCAAGCAAATGACACTTAAATATTGTAAAATAGGAACTGTTGAATAAGTCAAAAATAAAGAAGAGAAAAGGATACTTTTAAGCCATACCAATTATTTTCACCTTATGATAGACTATATTGATTCAATTCTTTGGGGGGAAATGTTTTTCTTTGTAAATTGTCAATGCAGCACTTTCTGAAACCAAACGTATTTTGTTCCGAAAATAGTGTTATTAGTATATTTTAAATGCATTATTTAAGCATGTGGATTTTGTTGATTTTACATTTAAAAAAGAAGCAGCTTCAGTAAAGTATTAATTGATTTATAGCTGGCTCAGTTGACTGTGATTTCATGGAGTGCAAATGTACTTACAGTAAGTGTTATGACCTCCCACGGGAGAGTCCACAATGTTGAGCAAAGCAGCACTGAGCAAAACAGCTTCTGGAGAAATATTAACCAATTTCTGCCTTGCTTTTAATGTGTCTGAAGGGAGCTTTTGTTTTGTAGAAGATTTTGCTGCTTTTGCTATCTTGTACAATTTTAGCCAGGCTTATAAACTTTTTCCACTATGGGCTAGACAAAAAAAAAAAAAAAGAGAAAAAGAAAAAAGATGAATAAATAGGACTGTAAAATATTGAGATATGAGCACAGAATAGGAAGGAAAAGAGGCAGGCAGCCAACTGAATCCCGCTTACATACCCTATCTGTCACCTTTTCTCTATGTCCTATACGACCAAGTTCCTTCACTGACTTTCTCTCTTCTCTATTCACCATCCCACAGCCCTCTGGGTTGGAAAGATAAGGACCCTTTTCCTCAGGGGCATCAGTTCTTGTAACAGTTAATCGACAGGGTTAAGTGCTGAAACACCCAAGGAAAGCTCTGTAGATGTGGACAAGACAACCTGCCTGGCAAGAAGCATGGCTTCCCGGTGACATCTGGGAGTTTATCGATTTCAAGAGAATTGACGTCTTGTATGCACGTGCTGTTTTCCCAGGGGAGTTTATCAGTTTATGACCTTTCCGGTCTCGTGTCTCAGCTTGGTATCACAAGAAAGAGTCATTGTCACAGCTTCATCGCTGTGCTGGGACAAAAATACCACAGAAGAGTTTTCAGAAGATTGAAGTTTCAATAGTTTGGGTTCAGAATCGTCAAAATAGTGGGTTTTAGATATACCTTGGGCTCCAATGTGTGTGGCACCATGTCTTGTTTGACCTCGTTGCTGTTTTGTGTATGCTTGTGTATATTCTTTAGGTTACCTTCCCTTAATGATTCTGGGGCCAAAATAGCCAGCACTTTGTGCTAGTTTGCTGAGTAAGGGGCCATTTTGCCATTTAATCTGCAAGTTGATAACTATTCTCCGTAAGGGTTGTTCTGAAGTTATGTGGTTAACAGAAGTGCAGAAGTGTGATTGCCAATGTGTGGGCAGATATACAATTAGATGAATATTAAGAGGAACTAGTGTGTGTGTATTGTTGTTGTTGTCTTATGATTCCCAGTTTATTATTTTATCTTTTCTTTCCACATCAGGCTATCATAATTTACTATCAGTTGGCATATAAACTCACAAATATGGATAGCAATTTTTGGTTATATCCTATCTGGGACAGGGAACAGCAATACATAGGGTGAATTTAGCTCAAAAGAAATATATCAACTGCTGCTATTCCATATAATACTGTGAAGCCAATGGTATATGTCATAAAAACAAATCAGGACATAAAATTAGAACTGGTTTTGATATCATATTGTTTTGTAGCTCATTGAGAATATATGGCATCTGGTGGTCTGTGTTAGTCCTTCTCCTTTCTGATCACTCATTAAACCCCATGGTTTGAAATAATGTCTGTTCAATCAAGATTTAAAGTTTTCGACTTTTTAAAAAGATTTTCAAATGAGAAAGGAAATGTATTGTGTACACTTGGTTACTTTTCTTTTTATCCACTTCAATTTATAACTTCATTTCTTTCACTCATTTGGAGAACATTTAATGAGATTTCTTTTGTCAGTAGTTTGTGTGGAAAAAACTGGGACTTTAATCCTATTTTACTTTGTTTACAAGAGAGTTTGAATCTTTGACTTTGTTCAGAAAAAAGCAATATTTGCTGCATCTAATTATTGCTTGACTTGATATGACTTAGAGAAAAATCTTGCCTCTATTGTCTCCCACTTTTCTTCATACCTGAGATTCTGTCTTCATTTTACACCAGTACACCTCAAAGCTACTGCTTCTACTAAAGCTGCATTTCCCTACATCAGCCTCCGCTGCCTCATGTTCACCCGCCCTGCATGTCTCCGTGCTCTGCCCTGGCCAGTCAGTCCCCTGGCCTGACTATAACAGCTTCCGCTGAATAACTCACAGCTTTTCTCCCTCCTCCCACACACAGCCAGCTGACACAGCCTTTCTTCCAGGAAGTAGAGCTGCTGCTTAAAAACAGAAATGAATGGAAGTGAATGAAAACTGTAATACTGATCCTAGAGTCATGTGCTTTACGACAAATCAGACATTCTGATGCAATAATCCTCAATTTTCTTGAAGGACTTAAGAGGATGTTGTCTCTTTAGTTGATGAGAATCAGATACAGGGAGATATGATCATATATTAGATAACTTTGCTGTGGTTGTTTCTTCTGACTAGAATGATTTTCCCCTGAGAAACCTACTTGGCTCACTCATTAATCTTCACCTTGTCAGTGGGATCTACTCTAACTTCAGCCTAATCTCCCTGCCCACTCTGCTCTTCTGGATCAACTTTACCTTATTCCACTTTTATTTCTTTTCCTGCCTATCTTAAAATCTGACATGTTGGACATCTATTTACTATATTTTTTATTCTTATTTTTAATTATTCATCATAAAACTTAGATCAGTAGGGAAGAGACTTTGTGTTTTGGAGCCCAAATACCAAACTTCTGGTAAGAGTCTGTACCTAGAATGATTCGAAGAATGAATGGAAGTAAAGAAGGAGGGCAGGTAAATAAGATTGAACAGAAAGAACAAGGAACTGGAGAATGACAATTACAAGGCAAATAAATGCTTAAGTTTTTTTTTTTTTTTTTCAAAATGAGTGCGTAATTATTTCACTTCAATTCAACAAATGTTTGCTGAATATCGAGGTAATTTAGATATCACTTAGTGTTCTAATCCATACATAAATCAGATATTCATCTTCAATGAAAGATGTTTGAAATTATTTAGGAATAAAACAGTATCTATATAATGGGGTAAAGTACTACAGATGTTGGGATATTGGGTAATGGAAATGTTACTGCAGATTTCATTTTAGTCTATCCCTATACCTTTTAGGCAATACAGTGGTTGGAATGGGGATGCTGTGAGTGCAACAATAAAGATAGGGAAACCTGCTATACTGGTGAAAGGGGTGTGTCTAAATAGGAGTGGTAATCATAATAGGAAGGCAGGGATGGGATTCTGAAGTATTTAGGAATAATGTCAGAGGAACAGGGTGAATGATTAAGGAGGAGAAATTTGCTGATAGGAAGGCATGGCCATGAGAATAGCAAGAGAAATGCAGTTACTGTCATAGCAGTTATTAAATGCACTTAAATGAGAGTAGAAGTCATGAACACTTCTAGTGATCAGAACATGCATATCAGGAAGACAATACAGAGAAGTTCTCATTTGGAATTTTAACTGGAAATTTGTTGAAAAATACTGACATTGTCAAAACCAGACAATGGGAAGCAATAGAGGAAGATGTCAGCTAAAAACACTAAGATTATTCAATTTTGTTATATATATTACTTATTTAATTCATTTTATTCTAGGAAAAGTTACCAATATTTTAAAAATGTTTAGGGAGAAAAAAAGGGCAATATGTCAATTCAATCATATTCTCTAGGACCAGAGACCTTGGAAATTAATTTTAAAAAAAAGCATAAAAGTGTTGAATTTATTTAAGAGATGAAGATGATTAAAGAGTACAACATATTAACTTAAATAATTTAATGAATATCTATTAGCCCTATGGTGCATAGTTAATCACTTCAATAGGGAGGGGACATCATTTGCCCCTCATTGTCTAACCTAGAGTTTAGAAATTTGAGGAACTCAATAAATTTTCTTCCAATGGGTGAACAGATGAATGAACAGGAAGATTATTAATTATGTGGGTTTTGGAATCAGACAGAAATTTTTTAAGTCCTAGATCTTCTACCTACAAATTGGGAAAGCCACTTCATTTCCTAAGCTTCAGGTTCCTCACATGTAAAAGGGAAATACTAACCCTCATGGGGTTACTGACATTTAAAAATAATAATCAGTTATTATTTAAAATACTTCACATAGTATTTAGCATGGCGTCTATGTTCAATAAGTGCTAATAATCATTGCAGTGTTCCAGTGGTGTGCCATTTAGATTCTGAACCACAAATAAATTTGAATTTCTATGACAATCTTCAAAAACAGTGACCATTGTAAACCTCGTAAGTAAAAAAAAAAAAATTCCTTTTATAGAACCTTAGAGACGAAAGCATCTCTTCAAATCTTTTTCTTATAATCCTCTATTTCCTTATTTCAATTTATTTATCCTTTCACTTAATTATGGATAAGATATATGTCTTATAATAAAATGTTTAAAAAGAAATTATCTTATCATGAAAGGACAGATACCTGACTAATCATTTTTTAAAATTATGTTATGCTTTAGGAGAATGTGGTTGAATTGCATTTATATAAAAAAATACATTAAGTGGTTTATACAGGCTGATGAAGTAGGTGTCTTAGAAGAGAGACACAGGTTTCACTATCTTTCCTGGAAATTGATGAAATGGTGACACCCTCTCCAGCAAATGCTATAGCTTTAATATTCTTTAGGGAGTTTTATAATCACAATAGGCCTAGAACACATTTTAGCTTTTAATGAGAGGGGTAAAAACTGCATGACCAAGTACTAATTCTTTGCAAAAATTTATTTCACTTATTAACAAGGTTATTCTGGAGGCCGACATAAGAGAAACTATGGGGCTAGACTCACTGACCATGCAGTGCATTGCCCGGCTAACCCCCACTTCTCCACTCCCGCTCAGTTGCCTCAGTTTTGCAGTCAGATCTTAAGAATTTATTCTTGGTTTGGTTTTAGCCAATCCTTTGTTATGTTTCTCTATATTGCACATATTAGTGAGACCATCTGGTATTTGTCTTTCTCCTTCTGACTTACTTCACGGGCATCTTCCTTAGGATTGTTGGGCATAGGTGGGGGCAGGATACAAAAGTATATATTTGTAGAGGTGTGTATCTACAACCTCTGGAGAAGATACAAAAACGAAATTTACTTTACCTCAATAAACACAATTCAGGGGGAAAGGATAATAAAATTTCTTATTGCAAAAAGAAGCAAAACAGGCAGCTCAAATAGACGATTAGGCTAAAAAATAGAGACGACTATTGAGGACTGTGTTAAAAGGAAGCAAATTTAGCAACTTGAATGGTTCATAAGGGTGAGTTCTGTTTGCTTTATTTATGCATCAGTTAGAACAATCATCATTTGATTAGCTATGCAGCCACATTAACTAAATGCCAAATAAGTGCCAGACCTATTGCAGCTGCTGCTGCTGCTACTTAACAGTTACAAAATCTTCTACCAAGGAACAAATAAATGGAGGGAGACTTGTGCTGTCTCCACTCCTCTGTGTGATGATTCATAATAATGGCTTCCTTTCTGCTAGTGTTAATTACCTAACTTTACTCTGAAGCCTGATAAGCAAGTTATTTTTTGTTTTTGGCCAAAGTTAACAAAATGAGAAGATATACAAGGAGCAGATACTCAAGAACTACAGACTTCCTCCTGAATATTATAAAGGGATTTTCTAAAGGGAAACCTACATAGAGATGAGAAATAATTTATGTTTAAGGAATGTTGCCAGAAAACAGGAGAGCTTTTCTAAAGAAGTTTCTTTAGACTTGCTTTTGCTGCTGTACATTATCAATTTGTAAGGCTTGACATTAGCTTTACTAGTAGAAAATTTTATGGGAGTGTTTTGTCAAGTATTCTGAGTAAGATTGTTATGGCTCCCCCATGAATTTTGTAACAATTTGCTATTCATTATCCCCAACCAGTTTTCAACCACAGATACAAAAAAAATTACTTTCATACTCTTTCCTCTGGGACATAGGATTCAAGATCAGAATCTTTCTCAGTACAGCAATAATAATGATAAATTTTATAGAAGATCTCACTTAAAGTATGGAAAGCTAATGTTACTGATATTAATGATTGCTTTTGATGATATCACATTCATGAAAATGAGTTCTTATATTTATTATAGCATCATGTAGAATTTCTTCTTTAATTCCTTTAAAAAGTATAGTAAATACAAATTTTGGTTGATTGAATGTGTTACTAACCAGTATGTGTGTATGCATGTGTGCATAAAGATTCATAAGTGGATCAAGAGCAACTTTATTAAAAAGTTTGCAATTTTGATAATATCCATGGTTATCTGAAAAATGTGAAAATAAGTTGAAAAATATATGTGATTCATCTGTTCTCTTTCAGGGAAAGATAGAAAACATGGAGTTAGTTCTTCCAAGTATTGTGTTTCTCATCTAGCTTTTAGTGTGAGCATGCATTTACTTCAATAAAACACGATTAAGTATGTTCCAAAATATAAATCAAATACCAAATTTCAATTACTAACATTCAACAGTTTCTAAGTTAGGTTTTCATAAATTGAATAGACAGTATTCAGAAAATAAACTATTGTATAACTGTATTCTTAAAACCAATGTAACCTTAAGAATTCAGAAAAAAAAAATATTTGAAATGATAATTTGGAAGTAGTTACATTTCAATGATGGGAGGGAAATTGAACACAAATAATCAATTCACCAGTCAATAAGTGTGCCCATACTATTTACATTTTATGTCCACATGGCACAGCAAATCTCTCCTGTGTTGCCCACTGGCCCTCTTAGCAGTATATTTCAGGTGATCTGCCTGTTCTATACCCCACTCTGTCTCTGGTGAATCCTCTCACACCTGTACCCCAGCTCTTGTATGCATAAATAAATAAATCTTTTAAAAAGTACTATATGTAACATACATATATTTTTGTTTGGTTTTTCATTAATAATACCATTCAATTAGAAGCTACAGTATTTTATTGTATTTAAATATTTATATACTAATTATATCTATCATAATCTCTATACACTTGAAAACATGCAGCGTTGTAATCAACCAGTACATATGTTTTTTATAAAAGTTTGGAAGAAGCTCTGGTTGTTTGCTTGGAGGTTCAATTTTTCTAAAGTTGTGTTATCCTAAGATGTTCATTAAACATAAATACACAGAATTGAATTTAGGGAAAACTAACTTAATAGGCATTTCCAAGGGGAAGAAACGGAGAAGTTTGTGCTTGTTTCTATCTATCTATCTATCTATCTATCTATCTATCTATCTATCTATCTATCTATCTATCTATCTATCTATCTATCTTTCTACCTACCTACATCTCTTAACACTTAAATAGGTCATGAAAACAATATGTATTGTGACAAGCATTTTTAAAAATGAGTTAGGATAGAATAGAAACTATCACAGGGCATCACACATTTAAGAAGTGAATGCTGCATGGTAAAACTTTATTTTGGTTGTGTGTATATAAGTGTACTGGAGGCAATATAAAATGCATTTTTAGTTATTATTATTGAAAATTTGAAAAATAAGGCCTAGATGGTTTCTAAAGTATCTTTCCTTAAACAATGTTTAAATTATTGCATTTCTTTCTCTGGCTAGAAACTTCACATGAAGTACCACCAAAGTATCAGAAGTGTAAAATAGGTTACATGGCATATTTTAATGTCCGATTTAAAACAAATCACGTAACACCTGAAAAAATTAGGTATATTTAAATAAAATAGTCTGATTCAAGATCAATCTATTTCTGAATGCTACAAACAACAAATAAAAATATCTAGGTGATAAATATTTTAATGGTAAGTGAAATATAAAGCATTCATGAATATATAAGACATTATATATATACAATTATATCAGTTATTTACTTAAAATAACTAGCTGTAAACAGGAATATAAAATACTTTTAAAAAATGTGAGAATGTTTCTAAAATTATGAGTGTTTCTAAAATATGAAAATAGTTCTAAATTACATCAGAATGTTTCTGAAAATATGAGAATAGTTCTAAATTATATTAGTATGTGAATAAATCAAAGTAATTCATAGTTATGATATGAAAAAACAAATCAGTGGAACAGAAAGTAAAGAAATTACTAATATATATAAAATGCAAATACACAGAGACACATGTGATTTAATAAAGAAATAATGAAATGGCTCCAGATCTATGTCTCTTTGCTCAGCTATACATTATAATCTCTTGGGGCGCTTTAAAAACTACAGCTGTCTGGATGCCAACCCTAGAAATTCTAACTTAATTGCTCTGGAGTATGACCTGGCATTGGGGTTTTGGAAAACTCCCTGACTAATTATATATAATATTCAACCAAATTTGAGAATCATTGCTTAAGGGAATCAACACACTATATTTACAATTACACACTAAAATTTGAACCTTAACAGGAGGATGTCCAGGTGCATAAAATTAATTAAATCACATTCTAATTCTTGGTCATGCTCTTCATGGGTTTCTCTCACTTCAGTTATTTCTAAACATCGTTTAGGAAAATAAGAGTTAAAAAACAATAGTTATTTTGTAACATATTGAAGAAAATATAAATTTATAAAATATATATTTGCATATATATGCAAATGTATATATTTCATATATATGTGTGTGTGTTTATTTCAAGGGGGCATTTTTTATTCATTTTAGGTATTCTTACTCTGCTCAGATTTTTATTTCCTTTAATAATTATGTTTTTCCCAAAATACATAAAATATAATAGAGATGCGCTTGCACATCAAGCATATTCACTTTCATTATAGGAACAGTGGTATTATACTATGCCTATCACACTTTTAGACACACAAGCACATTTGGGTCTTTTAAAAACTAAGCATATGAACATTTTGTATTTAAAATGCTTTAATAATGGGAGAGAGTAAGGAAAACTAGTCTTCCATAAAAACATGAAAGATTTTAAGAAAATGAATAATTATTATTAGGACTAATGATAATTATTGGTAAAAATAATTATTAGGTTATTAGTGAACTGGAAAATTATCTATGATTTCCACAGATATTCCAATGATATTACAATTCAGTGGAGCATCAAATAACAATAAATAAGTTAAAAATAAATGATAGATTGCTAACTTTTTAAGCCTGTTTATTTAAAAATAAAACCAAAGCAGAATAATTCTTCTCCATAATCCATTTGGTCCCTTCTCAACTTCCTCCTACCTCCCACCATCACCCTCTGATATCCTGAATATGCAGTTAGATTTTCTAGGGTTTGTTTCGGTCTATTTCTGAATAGACATTTTTCAACAAAAACATATAAATAATAATAGGTACACATAAATGTGACTAGTTATGTTTAATCATCAGAAAATGAAAATCAAAACCATAGTAAAATATCACCTCACACCCTTAAAATGGCAATGGCAGAAAGAAAAGTGTTGGCAAGGATTTGGAGAAAAGAAGTCTGGTGTGCTGTTAATGGGAGTGTAAATTCAAATAGCCAACATGTAAAACACTACGGTGGCTCCACAATTTTTTTTCTTTTTTTTTATTATTTTTTTTATTATTTTATTAGATTTATTTAATTGTATTTTTTGACATCATTTGTAGTCCCCTGGGCGTTCCCGCAACCATTTCACCCATGCACCATCACCTCAGTCCCTTGTGCTCTTTCTGCCCTCATCCTCATCTTTGCCCTCCTCTCCAGCCCCCACCACAATTTTTTTTTTAAACTACCAGTAGATCCAGCCATTCTCTAATATATGAATATCCAAAGAAATTAATATCAGGCACTTGCAGAAATATCTTCATATCTATGCTCATTTCAGAATATTTTAATTTTTTATTAAGGAAATCACAAAAGGATGGGAAAGGTTATATTTTTTAAAATTTTTATTTCTGTTTCTAAATAGGTAATCTAACTACTAGTTTGGTGTCCTCAGCGTAAAGCCTCTATTTTTATAAGCATTTGTCAGGGAGTAGGATTAATCTGAGCCTTTCTCAGAACATTAACTTTAGTAGGATCTTCTAATCAGGTTATTCCCCAGACAAGATGGGAGTAACAATACATAATGATTATTTTACAGTGGGTCCATGATATTCTTCTATCTATACAACCAGATTTTTTTCAATAGTTTTATTTATTTTGTTCATCATATTTATTGATTCTGACAGTCTTTGGGCCACAGGACTAGATATAGTGTAGATATAGACTAGATATAGTTATGTATATCTATCTATCTATCTATCTATCTATCTATCTATCTATCTATCTATCTATCTATCTATCAGTTATCTCCTCTCACAGACTTGTCATCTGCTCTGGGGCATAAACAAAAACATAGAAACTACCTTCACAATCGATAGCCCCTCTGTTTACTTATTTTTTTACTTAAGTCTGCTAAATTATTTACTATTGTTCATCAAATTGAAGGATTTTTTGTTACATATTGTCACAAGCAAAACATTTAAATAATTTAAATGGAATTTATTAAATACTACTAAAAGATTCAGATGTAGGGAAGACCTTAGTGTATGCTTAATTACCTTGTTCAAAGCATAGTGACCTTTTTTGGATTTCTTAGTTCAACTTCCCTGATGTGGATTTTATTCTCTTACAACTTTTCTTGATGATCTTAAATTGTTTCTATTTAGTTCCACATCAGTGGATGCTTTACCATTTATATTCCGTTGATTGAATGGAATTACTTATTTCCTTAATATTTCCTCTTATCATAGAAGAAAAGTTTCAACCTTAGGTCTGATTAGATCAATTTACTTCTGGTGTACCTCTCTGAACCAAGATATTAGAGGAAGATTTTCACTATCAACTGACTCTGATAGGTAGAGGTATGCATTTTAAATTTGTGCTAACAACAGTAGTCTCTACCCACTACATTCCAGAGGGAATCCATTCTACTTCCTCCTTCCTTACAAAATACCTCCAGGTATAATTGAGTGTCCCCTGAAGGGGAGTTATACAAAGAGTGGAGAAACCAGAGATTAGGTTGGTGAAGTTTGGTTTATGCCCTCCACCAGGGCTACAGTAGGAGATAAAACAAAGTCCAATACTTAAGGTTCAAAATCCAAAGAGTTAAAACAATGGTCTAAATATACTATGATTTTTGTTTGAGTGTAATAAAGAAAAAGAGGGAAAGCTACTATAAGCCAAATAGATAAATATATTCTAAAAGCTAATGTTGTCATTCATTCATTGAACATCTGTGAATGACAAGCATGTGTGTGATAATATGATAGGAAAAATCAAGAGTGGACTAGGGCTGGGGTCTTTGTCTTCATGGCACATAGTGTCTACAACCACTATCAACAAGCTAGTGATAGCCTTCCTGGGATTTTAAAGTAACATTTATCCCTATAGTTTCTTGAGCATAACTTTAGCGTGACTCTTATCATGCATTAAAAACATTGATTTACTTCTTTGTTTCACCCCTAGATACATACTAATCTCCATGAGAGCAGATATTATTTATCCACTGCTACATATCACCAGTGCTTTGTACAATGCATACTCTCATTAAATGTTTTATGGAAGAAGAGAGCTCTTTTTCATTCACCAATTATCATTCTCATTAATGCCAAGGATTCTTGATATAGAATCTCTATATCTTGATAATTACAGTTTTGTTGCAAAATCTGATGATTAACAGTAACATACCCTATCTTGTATTCTTGTTCACAGTTTGATTATACTAAGCTGTGATAAATAATGAGGGAGAAAGTATTATGAGTTCCTCTATAGCCACCATAACCTATTCTAATAAGTACAACAGCAAAACTTCATCTGAAAGTCATAATTTATATTTTCCAAATATCATGGATTTTATACTTCTTGTATCTGTTAAGACACAGTTTTATATATATTCATATAGATAATTTCTAGATATAATTTACCATTCTAATAAAGTAATGCGTCACATAGAAGACTATAAAATTCTTACTAGGAGATATAGTAATCGATAATAGTAAAGACTAGCTAAGAATGAGCTGCTGCTATTGAGTTTGGCACTCCATGAGGGAAATGACAGTTTCCTTAACTCATACACAAGATTGGTTTATTCCAAGAATATCAGATGGAATTGGAAAAAGCTGCAGGCCTTGCATGCAACTGAACAATACATGGAAGTCTATATATCAACAAAGTAATATATTTCCTGCAGCTCTACCTTTCAATTTGTTCTGGCCATTACCTGGCAAATGGAGTCCAATAAAAAGAGAACCCAAGTTATAAAAATTGGTCTCCAGCAACAAAATTTGAATCCTTACTACATATCTCAATCATGCTTTCCTTTTGCCTCTGAATCTCTGATTGCATCCTGAATTCAATTCCATGCTTATCCCATAGACCTCAGAATAAATTCTTTTAGGGCAGTGTCATCATTGTTATCAAGTAGCAAGTGTTATGTGATTAACAATATGCTATATTCATTCCTTTCTTACCCTTGTTCTGCAACCAGTTATGATCATTACTCACCCTTCATGTGGTAGGCAGAATCCTAATTTGATCACCGAGATCTCCTGCTACTTGTGGAGATGCCCTTCAGAATACCTAGCGCTGTGAATAGGAAGCATTTTGTTTCTGTGATCAGGTTACGTTAAATGGCATTTATGGTGACTACATGGGAAGGAGATTATCCCGGTTGAATTAATTTAGTCACATAAACTCTTAAGGACAGAGATTTCTCTCATTGCTTAAGAAATTGTCAAAAATAGGGCCTCCCTGGTGGCTCAACGGGTTGAGTCCCACACTGTGAGGCTTTTGCCACTCCCAGGCTAGTAAGGACACCCACATGGTGCAGCAGACCCTCTGTCTCGTCTGATGCTCCCCTCAGCAGTGTATTTCAACCTATCTGCTTGTTTTGCTGCCCCTTTGTATCTGGTGAATCCTCTCACCTTCCCATTCCCCCTACAACCCCCCCTCCCCGTGCCTTTGGCCTGTGCCCCAGCTCTTGTATGCATAAATAAATAAAATCTTAAAAAAATAATAAAAAAGAAGTTGTCAAAATTAACCAGTCTGACTGGTCTGAGGAAAGCATGCATCCATGTTGTAAACTCTTTAGAAAGGGGGATTCTAGGAGCTGAGACTAACCCTCAAAGGATGTGCCTGGAGAAAATGAAAACCTCATTTCTACTGTAACAAGGAATTCAAATCTATCAACTACAAGGATGAACTTAGAAGCAGACATTTTTTTCTTTAGTACCTCTGAATGAAAAGCCAGTTGAGCTAATTAATAGCTTAACTTCGTTTTGAGCTGAAAACCCAGACTATCCCTTGGACCTCTGTGCTGGAATAAATTGTGAATTAAATATAGATGATGTTTTAGGTTACTAAATTTATAGTGCTTTTTTAATGTAACAATGGTCAGCTAATATTTCTCATATGCACTTCACATTTTTGTCAAGTAGTTGAAAAAAGATGGTATTTAGTAACTATAAAGGATAAGAGTGTGAACTTTGCATTGAGATTTCCTGGATTTTAATTCTAACTCTGTCTTTTGCTATTGGTGTGATTTTGGGAAAACAATGTAATTACTCAAATTACTCAAAACAATGTATAACTCAAATTCCTCAACTGAAAATGGAACGGATGCCAATATATACCTGATAGAGATCTTAAAAGAACAAATTTACTTCAATATTAATATGTGCTAGTTAACATTTTTACCACAATGTCATAAATCAGACCTTGAGGGCAGAGAATTGAGAAATTTAGTCAAAGTTGCAAACTTACTAAATCGTGAATCAGATTTCCCATTCAAACCTGTCTTAGCCTCGAATCTCTGTTCCACTGCTGGATTATCCCTTTGTCCTTCAGAAAGGTCCTTGGAATAAACTCCTAAATGTTTGTTTTCTGGTTATATCAGTGTTGTACTGTTGTGATGATTGACCATTTTAACTCTGGAGAAGCTACCTCATAAATCTAGAAGAGATCTAGATCACAAACCACTAAAAACCTAATCCTATCCATAATTCCTTAGGTTTCAGAACTCGGGCTCCTTAATACAACAAATAAAAATATGAAACAATCTCTGAAAAGTGAATGGGAATTTTCTGTTTTCTAAGTCTCTGAGGGAAAGTGTGGTTATGTGTCTCTGATCTTCCTCTTTCCACTACTTTCTCACCTTCACCTGCTTCAGGAAGTGTTAGCAATTAAGACCTCACCTCCAGGTAGAAATGGCTCCTGCCTGAAGCAGAATACCAGACTCCCACAGACCAGTTTGTAGCGTACAGATGTACCAGCAACCTGTAACCTGTCCTCACCTGTACTAACTCATAGGAAATATTACATTTAATCATCTAAAATTTATTTAAAGCCCTTTTCCATTGTAAACAAAGGCTGTATAGGAGAACACATACTATTAGAGAAGGCCATAACTAAGATCTCATCAGGTATTTACAATTTCATGAACCAAAAAGGACAAAAATTTTAAGATGGAAATTTGGCGCCTACCAGATATGAAAACAAGCAGATTTTCCACCTAGCTTAAGGACTGTGAAGTTTGAAAATGTAGACAAATACATTAAGTTAGGAAGATAATCGTCTAGTGGATGAGAATTAGCTGCAGGCTACAAAAACTGGCTTCTGCAAGTTCTATTTCACACAAATCATTATTTTAAGACACAAATGAAGTCTTATTTATTGGCAGTAGGACATAGATTCTTGGTGATCAACGGTGAAAAAGGGAACTAAAATTACTCTGCACTGACAAAACTGAATCCAGCCAAGCTGACCTGTGGATTTCAGTTGGTAGGTAGGCAAGGTGTTATCCTCAAGCCATTGGAACACCTGAGCCAGCTCCTCATTAGTTTTCACAACACTCTTCCAGCTGGACCTTTCATGTTTACCTGGGTTCATAACATATGGCAGAGTTATTATCTGTGATGTCTAATACTGAAACAATCAGTTGAAGAGGAAGATGCTTAAAAATCTTAACCTCACATTAAAAGCATCACTCAAATGAATTCATGTTTAGTCCTAATAAGAAAATAATTCATTAGGCGCTTTGAGTATATTTTTTACTATTTGGTCTGAGAGTCCTAGACAAAGAATAAAGGAGAAAAGCAATCATTGTAAAATCACCCTGAGCATGCAAACCATATCTTCCCAGAACGAGAAAAGAAAGGTAAAATTCCAGAAGCCTAAAGATAGGAAAGCATTGCCTCTTATTTTTTCAAAGATGTTTATAATTTTATAGTATCACTTAAAACATCACTGTATAAAAGTTTTAAAAATGACTCTAGGTGTGTTGGGGAAAAAAGTCTTGATTTACAAATTTTGTCTGTTTCCTTGGTAGGAATGTCCTTACTATGGCCAGTTTCTTGAACTAGAATGACATCACTGGAAGCACAGTTGGGACAAAAGTCTCCAATTAGCTTGCCTGGTCCTACAGATGTTGATTCTCGCACATCACTGCTGGCTTAGTAGTCTGTTTCATGAAAGCTCAAGAACACACACCCTGAGGAAAAATAGCTCAAACTTCCCCTGTGTGGACTGGACTTATTTTGATTATTCAAGTTACTTTTTATTTGTCTACATTTCTCATTAGAATAAAACATATTCTTTAAATTTTTGGGTTAATTCATATAAAATGTTTATTAAACTTATTAAAAGAATTTCCCTAATTGTCTCATTTGACTGGCTCCCAATACTCACAGACAGGGGTGAACATTGTGCTTAATGCAAACCTATGTTTATGGTTCAGGGTTTGTTAGTATTATAAGGTGTAGATCCTCTTGACCTTTTGTTCCAAGTCTACACTTATCTTTGCTTGGTTACTCAGCACAAAAGTTATTTCTAAGGATATGTAGAAACATGTTAAATTCAATAATAATATTTATATGGTTATTAGGTTATACTTTGTCATTTTCCTCTTCAAACAATTCAGAGAGTTATATATAATTTTACTGATAAAAAATAAGGAGTTATTACTGTCTCAAGAATACAAATTCAGTCAAAAATGGACCTGGAAGTGAAGGAATTTATGTTCTATGACTATCTCTTTCTTCCCTTGTATCATATTGTAACCTTTTTATTGTTTAAAAGGAAGATCAATCACATTGAATTATTTTATCAAAGGTCAATCTTAGGGGAAGTGTTGAGATACCAAGAGTGAAGATAAGATTCTATTCTAATTCTTTTAGACATGAGCTCAGGATAGAGATGTGAGACTAAGTAAAACAAAAGTTATATCATTAGTATACTAATAGGTAGTATGTGCATGTAATTCTAAGATCTATAATAATTATTAGCATGTCTGTGAAACTGAGAACAGATAAGGCTAAATTTCACCTTTGTGAATCACAAAGTGCTTACTATGCAGTGAAGCACAAAATAAAAACATCTAGTTTTGACTCAAGTTTGAACACATTAAAAATTGTTAATATACAATTAAATGATGTAGTTTCCTTTTGATGGAATGCTTATATCCTTCTTTAAAGATTTGAATTAAATATTCTTTTATTTTTATTTATTTTTTAAGATGTATTTTACTGATGCATACAGGAGCTGGGATGTAGGAAAGAGGTTTTCAGAATGAGAGGATTCACCAGAGACAGAGTCGGGAGAACAACAGGCTGAACTACATAAATGGTATAGATGTTTAAATCATCTAGTTTGAAGTATGTGATGCTTGTTATACATTTTTAATTCGTCTCAAAATATTTTGTATGGTTATTTTAATTAAAAGCTCCCATATGAAAGTATATTATAAAACATTTTGCAAAAATCTCATAGAACACAGTCACAAGAAGATGACTATAAAACATCATTAAAATAACTTGATATTAAATATATTTTGTTGTGTATTGGTGACATGTCAAGAATTTTTTTAAGATTAGTATCTCACAATATCCTATTACAAATACAAAGTCCATTTTAGGAAATTTGTGATATGCACAATTTTATCTATAGTACACATTTCAAAAAATTAAATTTAGGGCCTCCCTGGTGGTGCAGTGGGTTAAGCAACGCACTATGAAGCAAACCTCAGCCACTGCAGCACGAGTTCGATCCCTGCTGCCGGCCAGGGAGGGGACCCACATGGTGCGGCAGACCTCTCCTGCTGTGCCCGCTGCTGCCCTCAGCAGTGTACTTCTGTCCATCTGCCTGTTCTGCTCCCAACTCTGTCTGTGGTGAATCTCCTCGCCCCCTCCCCACACCTCTGGCCTGTACCCCAGTGCTTGTATGCATAAATAAATAAATCTCAAAAAAATTAAATTTAAACTCTGAATACAATACTAATTTTGCTTTTATAGTTTTAAATGTTCTCACTCCCTCTATCCTCTGCTCCTACTTCCATCTCTGTCCTAAAATGTTTGTCCTCCCTCCAAATTGACACCTTCTGATTTTTTTTTTATAAAGCATAGAAGTAAAAATAACTTTTTCAAAAGGTTTCAGAACTTGACTGTTCCCACACACTCAGGGCTTGGATCTGTTCTTGTGATCACTTGGCTCCCTGGTATTCGTTGTCAGTACTTTGGCAGAATAGCTTCCTCTGTGAGTGTCCTCAAGGTAGACTGTAAGTTGAAATCATTGCTGTGGACTTGGCATGGTCACACAATCAAAGCTCACTCAATCAAGATCCGTTCTTCTGAGCACATTAGGGAAGTAATGAATCCCTTGTGGTGGAATCACATTTGACTAAGCCATCAGCAGCAGTCATGGTAGATACCATCAAATGCCCCAGCCTACACCTCCCTGTTAAGTCACCTGTATCAGGGCAAGGCACCTGACCCTGCATCTCTAATTCAGCCCACATTCTGTAAACACCCCTGGGTGGGCTGCCTAAGGACCATCATGGGGGTGCCTCACTCAGAGATTCCTGTGCTTCCTTCTCCCTCAGTTACAATAAACAATTTGATTACTTATGACCTTGTCCTTGGTGTGACTTTTTTTTTTAATGTGGATACTTTTAAAGTAAAGAGCATGACTGACCATTGCAGTCATTTATAACATGGACCTTGAATCTTAAGGGAAAGCATTAAAATAGCAATTTGAGCTCATCTGTCAGAGGCACCCAAAGACACTCGTGCCCTCCCTGTGGCAGGAGCTTCGGATTTCTCTCTTCTCTGGGTCTGGTTGTTCACCCCTGCACTTGACCACATGTAGTCTTTCCAACTTCCAATATATTTTATTTATAAAGAACTATTCAAAGTTAGTTTGTCACAATCAGATAATTATAGATGATGTGAGTAATACAAAGCGTTCAATGAAGCTAGTCCTTTACCTGGAAAAAGAATGTGAGAAAGTACAAATTAGAAGTGTCTCTTAACACTCTCCCCCACACACACATAAAATATGCCCATGCTCACTCACACTGCACATATTCACACCCAACTTAACAACTGGGCCAAGTCAATGGAAGCGTCTACTCATCACTCAAGATCTTCCAAGTTCACTCATTGCCTCTGTGGCCATGGCTATTTCCCACTTTGATTCAAATGACACATTTTCTCCCCCTCAGTTCCAATAGTTCTTAGTTGTTGTGAGCATAACCCTCTATTTTGACTCTACTTTAAGGACAAAGTAAAAATAACTGACATTTATTTAATGCTTAATGTGTGCCAGACACTATCCTAAGAATTTCATGTTTATGTTCTGCTTTCTTCCTCAGTACAGGCATTATTTTTATGATCCTTTATGCAAATGAAAAAACCAAGTTCAAAGTATATAACTTGCTTAGGGTTTCACAGTTAGTATGGAAAAAAACAGAACTTGAGTCAAACGTCACTCACTTTACCACTACCTTCTATTACATATAACTTGTATTTATGCACCACACTTATGCTATCTCCTCAACCTATGTTCACTGAAACCAGAGCATGGGTGTTAGATATTGTATTTTCTTGGTGCCCAGCAAAGTGCTTAGCACAGTCTAAGAGCTCAGTAAAAGCCAGCAAAATATTTTTAGTAGGGTTGAAAGAGATGAATTTTTCACTTTTCAATGAGCTATTTTGACATCATTTCAACAAAGTTTTCTTTAATGCAGGTGAAAAATTTAGTTAGCAATTGTCCAAGAAGTTTCTGAATTAAAAAAAAAGAAGAAGCTGCAGTTCTGACAAGCATTCAGTGAATATATTATATAAACCTATAAATGAGGGAGCTTAAGTATCTGCATGAAAGAGAAAAGGGCAAAGAGATTTGAAGATTATCAGCTGATAATCAGAGACAGGAAAGCTCTAGAGAGGGTATTATTGAAAAATATCAACTGCCAACAAAATATGCCCCAAAGTGCTTGTATAAGACAGAGCTAATTGTCCAATTTCTATCAGCAACTAAGGAAATGTGATCTTGTATTTTCAATTCAACCCTCAGACTTTATATACTTCTGGGAAAGCTATAGTCCCATTGCTTAATATAGCATGACACTATGGAGATTTTTCTTAAAATATAAATTGTATCTCAATGGTAGGAAAAGAATGTTGATGGTATCTGAGAAAAGCAAAATGGCCCCTTAGGTACAGCACTGCACCATGGGCTCTGAGAGGCAAGATGTTAGGCTGCAGGGAGAAACTGAGAAATGTGAAAGGAGGGCTGGCTCTAGGCACTGGAGTTGCTAAGGGAGACTCCGCATCCCATAAGCTCCCCAAGGATCATTTTAGTTACTCATTTAGCATAACCTGGGGTAGCAGTGTGATGTGCATCAACAAAATCCCAGCAACGTACCCATGGAAAAGTGCTCATTTCTTTCTCACCCGGAGCATTCGAGCCCCATGAGCTCACACAGGGTCCTCTTAATGCCAAAAAGAAGTAATGAAGTTAGTAATGGAGGCAATTAAGAAGTAATAATGTGACTTACATCTGTTACAGTCGAGATATCAGGAACTATTTATATTTAAATATCTAGGCACAGATTTTGGTTACTTACCTATGGATAATGAGACTTCATGTTCTGGAGCCATTTTCACTTTTCAAATTATGTGTATTCCAGGCCTTTGGTATTGTAAGATATTTATAATGCAAACTGTACTTTGGTGTATTTAGGTCAATTTAGGGCTGCACAGTAAGAAACTATAAGCATTCAGAATAAGCTAAATTATTGAATATGCAAATAAGTCAATGAAAGTTAACTTCAAAGGACTTATGTGTTTTGTTTATAAATACATAAAGAGTGAAAAATATCTTAAATTAACCCACACCTATAGCAACTTGACTTTGATATACAGATAGTATAAATGATTGATGTTAGTGACACTGTAACAGTGTAGAAAGCCCTTTATATCCCACCACTTATCCACCCCCAAGGGAAACCCTCTCCTCTTCTGACAGCCAATTCAGAACTCTGTGTTCCAATTCATCTTTTCTATTATAAAAGTCAATGACAGAACAGATGCTGACCTTTATACTGCAGGCAATGAACAAGGCAAATTCTGACTTGCTCATGAATATATTCTTCCACTTTATAAATGGCACTGACCACTTTGAGTAGAGAGACAGAAAATACAACCTATGATATTTAGTTGTGTGTGTGTGTCTATGTGTCTCTGTATGTTTGCCCTGTTTTATGGAATTAGTGTTTCCAACCTTCCAAAAGGACATCCCCTATTATTTCAGCTTAATTACTTTGCAGGTCAGCAAGGACAACCCCTCTATCCTTCCTCCCCTCTACTTCTCTCTCTTTCCTTCTCCCTCTATTCTTAAACATGTCCATAATACCACAATCTGAGACTTAAGTTCTATCATATCAGAGAGGAAAGTATGCTTATCTCCATTTTCTTTAGTAGATCTAATTTTGAGTCTCTCTCTCAGTTCACCTTACTTTTTGCCTTACATAAAAACAGGGGTTAGTTATTTGGGTGGTCAAGAGAAGGAAGTTTCCCTATTTTGAGAAAGGAAGTCAAGGTGCTCTTTATGCCTCACTACCTATCTTCTATTCCCCACTCCCTCTTTGACAGCATATTGTTTGAGTGTATGATGGGTGTGTGCAGTGGGGTGGGGGCTTTCTGCAGACAGACTATTGTTGAATGGCATGGTGGGGGGAGGGGCGCGTGGGAGGGAATCCCTCTTCTGAAGCAGCACAGTCCCTGAAGACATTTGCTTACTCCTTGTGTGCTGCAACACAAATACCCAGGTGTCTCTTCTCCCAGATCACTTCACCGTCTTAATCTAATTTTAGTTACAAACTGACCTTACTATTCTTCTCCAGACCCAGTTTTGCCAGTCTTCCTAAGGGAAAAAGCCAGTTTTACAGTTAATAGAGTGAAGATAAAATTCTCTCACCTGCTCACTTCAAGTAATTCTGTTATGCATAGTGAAAACTCAGTGTGTGTGTAGATATGCACGATAAGCTCATGTTTTACTAACAGTATGTGACAAGTAGAGTTTACTCTCAATTTGCTTCTAATGCATGAGCCACATGCTCTCAGGTCAGTGACCTCACTCCCAGGCTCCAGTTGTGATCTGTGACATGCTTCCAGTCCAAATGGAACCTACCACGAAAATAACAGTGAAGAGAACTATGGGCAAGAAACATTTTGTATAGGAAGAATAAGCACTGAACCCACTTCAGAAGTAGGGTAAGACTGTGAAAATAGGTCAAGTTGTCACCCAGACCTTTCCATAAAAATTAGACTGGGGACCTCCTTGGTGGTGCAGCGGGTTGCGCGCTGTACTGTTAAGCATCTGTGGCACAGCAACCCTAGTTCCTTCCCCAGCCAGGGAGAGGACCCACATGGCACAGCAGACCTCTCCTGCCTCACCCGCTACTCCCCTCAGCAGTGTATTTTGGTCGATCTGCCTGTCCTGCTCCCCACTCTGTCTCTGTGAATGAAGACCCCAGCTCTTGTATCCATAAATAAACAAATCTTTTAAAAAATTAGACTAAAAATCAAGTCTAGTTATAGTTCAGGATGACAACATGCATCTCAGAAAGGATATTTCAGATTATCTTTTTATTTGTCCTTGCATGACAACAATAACAAAAATGTAGGGAAAGGGAAATTTATTCAATTTCTAACATATAAGGCAGTACACACATTGTTGGTGTAATAAAAACATTTGTGTACCTAGACTATAAGTTTGCATTGCATTAACATGTAAATAATATTTAGCATCTGTAAGAAACCTCATTATGTTTATGAAATATTATGAGGTCACGAGGTCAGTGGCCTCTTACAGGTGTTTAGTATACCTTGTCTTCATAGTTGACTCATATATGATTATGTAAGCACATATTTACAAATGCAAACTTTACAAAATCAAACAACCCAATGAACATGCAACTCAAAAAAAAAAATCTCATCTTGTTCTGTATACCCTTAGACCAGAAATCTTCCAACCTTTGCTTCATATTATAATTACCTATGGACATTTATATTTCTAGAAATTTTGATTTAATTGGTCTCGGTTGAGACCCAGGAATGGATTATTTTAAATTAGCTCTTTTAGGTCATTCTCAATTGCAGTCAGGTTGAAAATCACTGCCTTAAAAATGTGTTCCTGTATTATACATAATCCTTCTGTTCTTAAGATGAGTAATGTCAGCTCAATTCATTTACATTGGAAGAGTTACATTGATTCCTGAACCATCTCTCTCTCTTTCTCGCTCTCTTTTTTTTCCCTCTCTCTTTTCACCTCCCTTGTTCAACATATTTTTGATGTTGAAAGTGATATGTTCAAATTCAAATATCCCAAGTCTTTGACTCATCTATCATACTATATCGGTCACACTCTGGCCCATTCTTTATATTATAATGGGGCACCTCTAAGTCTACTGGTACCCTTGGACTCTCCTCAATGATATCTCTGTGCTTGTTGGAAAGTGGTCCAGATGAACATGTGATATTATTGATTCAAGTGAGAAAGTGTATTGCCAAATCTATGGTTTCAGTTGTTCTATAGAATAAGCTTCGCACTTACTTCATTGTCATCCAAGAGGCAAGTCGCCCATGACAGCAGAATTACTGTGTTTTCTATAAGGCTACTTCTACCACAGGCCCTTCTTTTTGCTTTCTGTGAACCAATTTCCCTTAAAGCAATTTATCAGCTTGTCCACCGAAACTGTTATACCCCTCCTATCATTTCATGTATATATTCCCTATGCAGAAGCTTCTACCAACCATTTAATAACATCAAAGAGAGAGAAAGGAAGTCTAAGAAAAACCTTATTCTAAGTAACAAAATAGCTGGCATAGAATTAAAGAAGAATTGAGCATTTCAGCTCAAGCAGTTAGAAAAGATCTTACTCAACTGAACTGATTGTCTGCCTCCTCGCACATTCAGTCCTCTATTGTAGATACTTATATCTGGTCTTGCCTCCACAGTTAAATAAGCAGCACAGGCACAGCAGGATCTAGGGATTTTACATCTTGCTCTTCATTGCAGCATTTAGAAGCAACACTACCCAGGCTGCTCTGTCTGTGCACAGACACCCTGTTTTATATTTTAAACCACTGATACATTAGAATTATAGACAAGAATCTTCTATCAACACTCAGTAGAACAGCCTCTCTTTTTAAAATATCCTTAGTTATAAAATATGCAAAAAAGAAAATGTTTTTAATTAGTAAAATACTTTATTTCATTATGATTAATGGATTTTGCTTTTTTGAATAAAACTCAAAGGTACCTAATGCAATAAATATTTTATAGTTGATTCATTCAAGCAAATATGTGGTAACATATTTATCTTTTTTCTTTTTAAAAAGATTTTATTTATTTATCATACAAGAACAGAGGTACAGGTCAGAGGCATGGGGGCGGTGAAGGGATTCACTGGAGAGAGAGTGGGGAGCAGAACAGGCAGATTGACTGAAATACAGTGCTGAGGAGAACAGTGGGCAAGGCAGGAGAGGTCTGCTGCACCATGTGGGTCCCCTGCCTGGCCAGGGATCAAACTGGCATGGCAGTGCCCACAGAAGCCCCACATGCACCATTCAACCCTTGTGCCACCAGGGAGGCCCACATACTTATTTTCTTACATTTCTTGTAAGAATGAAGTGCCATCTCCATGTCAAGTACACTTGGGAAAGAAACATGTGATATGCTTAAGAGACTATTTTTTTTTTTATTTCCATGAGCTTAAAAACTCATAAATTTGTCTTTGTGAAAAAGTACTGAAATTTAACATCAGAATAAAAGATGAGTTGAAAAAACAGAAAGCAAAGATGGCTCATGGGTAATGTTTAAACTGGTCATGTTAAATAAGAGCATTTCAACTTTCTATGCATTGCATAAAGATGATACTGACACTATCTTTTTATAATATTCAAAAATATGGTCTGCATCTGAAAAAATAAACAGTTGTTTCATAATTTTGTGAAGACCATTTTATATGAATTGGGTGGAAAAAGAATCTGATTTTCTATTAGCGAATTAAATACACTTTTGTTTAGCAATGTTAAACAGACACCCTTTTTTTTTCTCCATGAGTGAAAATTCAACAAGGAACCATCTGCAGTTTCTGGATACCACAAAGCTATAACAACCTACCTACCCTGCTTGATAACAAAGAATTCAAAGGGTAAATTATTCCTCAGTGACAATGAAGGTGCCCAAATCCTAGCCCTGCAATATTCTGAGAACTGGTCTCCTCAAGATTCCTGTGAGGATAGGAAGAGAGTTTTGAGCTAGGAACAATTAAATCCCTTCATGTTGAGAAGGGATTCTCCTGTCCTATCTCCTCTGTGCTTCCTTAATTTAAGAAGAGCTCATCATGTCTTAAACTTCTCCCCTGTCCTTTTCTTAATCTATGAAGAAATCATTGCCCCCCAACCCATAGTTTTGCGGTCTCATTCAGATGTAGATTTATCAATAAATATGTCCCCTCTATTTAAGAATCTCATTTCTACTCTCAGAGTTCAGAAGACATAATCTTCCTTTTCTGTCATGTACTATCTCCTCTTCACTTTCCTTCATGCCCCAAGTTCCTAAATGCAGACTAAAGACTCCAGGCTTCCTTTATTAGTCACAGCACTTACTACTATGTAAATTCTCCATATACTCGCTATTAAATTATGATCTTTTCTCCTACTAATCTAGCTGATATTAACTCGTTTGTTGTCATCCATTCTTAACAGAAATCAGATGGAGTGGAAAAATTTTGCCCCCACCCACACAAGGCAACAGATATTTATCACTTACATGAGTAATTTCATATTGAATCGCTGTTGTTATTTATCTTCCAAAAAGACAATGTCAAAATCCTCAGGGCAGTAGTCAACAGGTATAAACACTCACTAAATATTGTATAAATATGCATAGGGCAGGTCTAGTTCAGGCTGAAGAAATATATAGATAAATCACATAATAAAGAAAAAAAATATGGTCACAATGAAATACCCTAACTATTAAAAATAGACTGCCAAGAGATGAAAAATTAAAAGCCAAAATCTCAAATAAAGAAAATATTACACTTAAAGTATGAACTTTTAAGTTTAACAATTCCTGACATTGGGTCGTATTATTGACATTAATCTGTTTATAGACATAGTCTCTATATCAAAACCTCTTTAAATTTTTTTGTTCTTTGATATAATAAAAAATTATATTTTTGCCAATTTTAAGTCTCCTTCCCTAAATGCTGTGGCTTTACATCTTTGTATGAAATTTTTCTTTTGTTGGTGAAAATAGTCTTTACATTTTTGTCTTTCCTATTTATAGAAACCTATATTTAATCCTAGCAAGAAAAGTTTCATAGACTTCTGTAAACTCTAGTGAATTTTTACTGGGGTTGGTTAGTAATTTTCAATGAATACCTTCAACCAATTCTAATAATCATTTGGTAGCAATTTTAGATCTGTTTGTCTGGATTTGGCATTAGTGATATAGGTATGTATTCAGTGAGACAGGCCGGGTATATATCATGTACACAATTCTGAAACCAGTTGTTTCATAGATGCTTTATATGGTTTGCAGTCTAAATGCTACTTTGCAGTTTCAATGCTTCTTCGCATGTACCCAACTCACTATATTGAATACGTTAAGCAGTTTTCTAGTATGACTTATCATTGGCAAAAAATCATGCAAAAGTTCCTACAGTCAGATCACTGACTACAATTGCAACTGAGAGAGCATATAGGTGACTCTTGCTCTGTGCTCTTAAAGTATCGCATGTGTATACCCACTAATCACATATCACATAGTACTGGACATTTTTATTAACATTAATGTTTTCTCTGTCTTTGAATCTCTTGGAAGTAGGGACTAGTATACCTAGATTCTCAAGATGCAGGTGAGAAACACATAGACTATATGGAGAAAGAGGGAATAGAATATATATAAATAGAATAATTACATACAACATAAATTTATAGATCAGAATATACATAGAAATATACATAAAATATACATGCACACATATATTGCTATTTATTGTTAATTGAATGCTTTATTATTTACTAGGCACATATATGTCACATGCTGGATGATAAGACACAAAGATTGAAGGAAAACAAGGTGATATTTAGGATTGTACTTACATTATGAGTCACACTGTTCTTAAGCTCCATGTCAGTTTACTGATGTAGAAAATTATTTGAGTAAGCTTACTTATCGTGAGCCAACTTTAATGGGTTGATTTGTGATAAAACTCAAAATATCAGTATGTGTAAGTTAAGATGCATAATATTATTCATTTGTTATGGATCCTTTTAAGATGATATCATTCTGTTCATCCAAGATTTTTTAGGATATCCACAAAATAATATATGTTTCTTATCTGTGAAGCCTGTCGGCCTTCCTCATTTGAGCTGGGTGTAATAGCAGGGATTTGCATTTGACATCTAAAGTAATAACAATTTACTAATTGGCATCTATTTACCTTCTGGTTTTCTCACTCTTTCAGGCCTTTGAGAGAAAGACTGGGCTCAGCTTCTATTGTATGTATCATGTTGAATATTCCATAGATGATGTCAGTATTGAAATCTACTTATTTTACTACATCCAAGCAGATGAACTACATCTCTCTCTCTTTGGTCTAGAAGTTATTATTGTACTTACGACTCCTATAAGATTCCTGAAATGATACTCTAGGTCTTTCTTGACCTGGGGTTATTTCTGTTCATGGGCAATTCATGTATAAGAAAGCATAAGACTTTCCAATTAATATGGATATAAATCTATTGGTTCAGAAAGCAACCATTATTTCAGCTTCTTTATTTATAAATAGTCATTGCAGTTATTATTATTATTATGGTTATGGATACCAGGTTTTATATGGCAGCTCAATAGTTATAGCAAATTAAAACATGATGTAAAAACCTAGTATAGAAAATTAGATCTGAACATATCTCTACCAACCTCAGTGATTGTATATGTAAATATACTACTTGCAAAACTTTGTTCCCACAAGCATATTTCAAAAATATCATTAGTATGTCTGTACCAAAGTATTTTCACAATTGCAGATAAGGTAGCACAGTAGGAGTGATAAGCTTCAGGTAGTTGTTATTCATGTTGAGCCTAGGATACCAGGAATATACAGATGCTATTATAACCTATCCATCAAGAGATCCTACATAATGCTTGAAAAATGTGACTTTAACTGTATAACAGAGTAGTGACCAAAGATGAAAGGCAGTAGAAGTTGTTATGACAACTGGCATCCCAACACATGAACATTACTAGAACTGTCTCAATGAAGAAATCCATTCCTGACCAGTGGCTTCAGTTTTGAGAAACCAAAGTCATCACTGACAAGTTAATTTGTGAATAAATGATCCACCATAGATGATGAGACATGTAATGAAACTGAAAATAAGTGATTTAAGGATGTAATTTGGTCATAAAAACCAAAATGAAAAAAAAAAAAATACAGGAAGAAGAAAATTCCTGAATGGTGTTGGTGTTTCCAGTTTGGAAGTCTCAAAATAACTCCATGATGATTAAGGTTAGATTTGTCATATGTTTGATATACTTGTTGTGTATTATGCTCACAAAATCCACACTGAACAAATTGAAAAGTTCATAGAATGTTGTGTACATCAACTCTATAATATTAGTGCATTAATTTTATGAAATCATAGTACAAATAGGATTTTCTTTGAATAGAAACTTTATTATTTGTCTAATAATCAATGGACAACTGTTCTCAGGAAGGATGGTTAGCGCTTCTGAATGAGCATGCAATCTGCTTGGCTATCCACGCAATAGCAAAGAGAGGGTACAGATCATTGAATTTTAGTCCTGGATGGGAACTCAGAAATAATTTAGTCTGCATAGATGAGAGCTCTTTGGTCCAGGCTACTGAATGATTCACATAAATTCACATAATTGCCTAGTGACAGAGCTGGGATAAGAACCTTTGTCGGCTGACACAGAATGAAGGACCTTTTCTACAGAAGCTCTCCCACGACAGCTAGAAAATGATTACTAACATATCGGCATGACCTTGTTGGCTTAAAATTCATTCTCAAAATGTAACATGATTACTGAAACAGTAATCCAGAGGTTGCCTGGAGTCTATTTTTGCATGGCTAGCCTTAAGGAATTTGGGAGTCTTTTGGGCTATTCTTAGAAAGGGAAAAAGAAAAAAGAGGCATGTGTGACTAGACTGAGACACTGAGGTGCTGGAAAAGAAATTCTTGGCAGATTCTGATGAGTTTTGTGCCCTGACTCCCTGCTGTATCAGCAGTGGGAAGGATGGGAGTGCAGGCTGAACACAGAACTCACTTAGGTTGCCTCTGCTGCTTGAAACAGTGCAGGATTTTGACAGAGCCACTGATGCAATATGCTCCCCAATCTTGAAAATCTGTTTTCCTGTGGAACTCAGAAGAGATCAACTCCTTTAAATGGTTAATATCATCAGTATCACCTTAGAAGCTAAATGTATCTATCCTGTCTTTCTGTATTCTCCATATGTTGCTAAGAGAATAGCTGAATGGACTAGCTAGCTGATGAATTAGTAGATTTACATAGTTTAAGGGAGGCAACCAGGTGCTCATGAATTGATGGGAACATACCAATAGGAATTTCAGATTTACCTGGAGTTATTTTTCTTCGGATTTGTCAGTCACCCCAAATTGTGTTGCCGTTCTCATTTTCTGTTCTGTCTGGTGACTGCTGAAAGCAAGGGCAGACTGAATCACATCGATTGCTATGATATGTTATAATTCAGTTCAGTCTGTGCTAATGGACTTCTATGAACTATCTCATTAAACCATCTCAATGAGTTCGAGAAATATTTAGCAATATCCCTTTTTTGAAAGGGGATAAATAAAGAGAAGGGGTCAAACTTAAATTCTTTCTGATAAATATGCAGGATTAAGATTCAAAATAAGTCAGTTCAATGCTAAAGTTCATGTTCTTTCTAATATACCATATGTCCTCTTATTATTGCTTTTTTATTCTATATCTATCTAAGAAGAATAAATTATAATTCATAAAACTCCAATTCATAAAACACAGGCACACTATTCAAGATGGTGAAATTTAAACTAAGATATAACTACTAATTTTCAATGAGAGTCTTTGTAGCTCTCATTGTAGTTTCAAAGGCAGGAAGAATAATGAAAATATTTGAAAGTAAGCACATGACATGTTTTATTTGCTGCTGAAACTTTAAATCATGGAATATTAAGTATTAGGGCAATTGGACAAGATATAATCAGGGTTATCTTCTCTTGTTCCTTTATATATGTAATTTTCTTTGGTTACAAGAGGTACAGAGTTGAGAGGCCACTGAAGGAGCTACTCTGATATTTTAGTTTAAAAGAGATTAGTGAATATTTCTCACTCTAAAGAGAGTTGTTAAATTAACATTTTCCTATGACATAGAAATTGTAATCTAACTAATGAAATACTTCTAGCTTAGTTTCCTGGTGATTTTTTTTCTTTTCCTTTTATGTTATACTTTCATGCAAGAATGCTGTAGCTAATGGGGAGGAAGGGTCTCAGTACCTGTGATGGTGTTACTTGAAGATCATAGAGAATAAAGTTGAGCAGTGTCCTGATTATGTTCAGAAAGTACTTGCTATACAATTTGCTGCCTATTTTCTCCCTAAATAGAACCCGTAATTAAAACTGTATTGGACTCACTAATTGGGTCTGATTTTTTACTTTATAAGCAAGCTTTGTTAAAGGATATATATACCCTTTATATATATATATAATCACATACATATATACGTATGCATGCATGTGTGTATGTGTGTAGGCATGTGTGTACACAATACAAATATAATGTATGTATAATATATCTAATATACAGAGAAACACATACATATATAAAAATAAACATGCTTTATAAATAACAAATATAAAGTAAGATTCATTGAGTTGAAGGAAAAGTTTTTTCCATGTTTCAAGCAAAGATGTGTCATGACTTTTCTGACAATTCAATGCATCATATGATACTATAGAGTTTATACATTATGTATTAATATCTATGTTGATTAATCCCTATTTCTATATTCCATTTGTTGATGGAAGTTAGAAAGCTGTTCTTACTTCTTTCAGATCAAATCAAACTACCAAACTTCTTATATAATTAGAAAATATTAACTATATCAGGATAACTTTTTTATTTTAAAAATTAAAAATAGGGCCCTCCCGTGGTGGCGCAGTGGGTTAAGCAACGCACTATGAAGCAGAATGCAGACACTGCAACACGAGTTTGATCCCTGCCGCCGGCCAGAGAGGTGACCCACATGGTGAGGCAGACCTCTCCTGCCTTGCCCGCTGCTCCCCTCAGCAGTGTGTTTTGGTCGGTCTGCCTGTTCTGTTCCCCACTCTGTCTCGTGGGTCCTTGCACTTCTGGCCTGTACCCCAGTTCTTATATCAATAAAAAAAAAATCTTTAAAAAAAAAATTAAAAATAGTATTGTAAACAACAGTATATTAACCACTGAGGTTGGAAATTATTATCAAATGACTTGTCCTTATTAATGTACCATTTAATTAATAGAGTTGATGTCTTTCTTGCAGACATTTGACATAAAACATTTTATTGATTTGAAAACTAAAGGGTTATGGAACACATGTCATGAGATAAATTCTATGAATAAAAGAGCTAGATTTATTTCATTTAAACTTTATCCTAATTTTTGTTTCAGAATAGACAATGACCTATTGAAGAAAGCACCAAACATTGTTGTAAGAAAAATGAGAAAAATCACATTGGGGAGAAACCTAAATAAGGTCTTTTCTGGAAAATAATGGGGAATTTGATGCAATCCTAAGTTGCTACTTTACTTATCTATGCACAGCGTTTCATACTACATAAGGCTACTGGGTTTCATACAACAACATTAAAAAAATGTTATGACATTTTGGTGACTTAAAGAAAAGTTCATTCTTCTAACCCTCTCTGACTTGAAAACCATGTTAAAACTGATTTATATAATGAGTAATCTGGAGATACAAAATTGGAACTCGTTTGAATGTAAAACTCTTGCTATAGAGTTAGCATATGAACTTCAGAAACACTCTGTGTCTCTCTCATTCACTCCGAGAGTTCTGGACCCAAGGCAGGAATTTTTTCCATCTTCCTAAAGTTCTCTCCTCTTTATTATCCTATGAAAACTATTCTTTTTTGACTATACAGAGTAAGGAAATTGATCTTACTCATTTTTCCTTGTTCCAAGCAATAATAATATGATTCAAGCCAGACTAATGACAAGAGATTTTCTTTATAGAGGATAAGCTGTTAAAATAAAAGTATGAAACCTACTGCCATGATTTTTACATTCAGAAAAGTGCACACACATAAAGAGGATATGCAGCTGATTTAGGAAGTAGACAGAAGCTAACTTGAAGAACTTATACCCATTTAACCCTCAATGCAAATCAACCTCTCCTCATTTCATGATTTGGTTATGAGACATAATAACTTTTCTTTTATACCTTCAACTGAGTGAATTTGGGGTTTTTAGTTTTCTCAGCATCTACCTTGTTCTTCCAATGAGGGTATTTAAGAACCAAGACCAATGCCCTCATCTCCTCTTCTATAAATGTGTAGCTCTATGATTTCTAATCCATCTGACTTTCAGACTGACTCCCTCTCTTTTCCTTGGCCTGTAAATCTTCTCATAATATGTGTGCTGGCCACAAGTATGATTGACACAAACTAGGGTGGAAGAAAAATATTCCTCTTAGCATTATTCATTTTTTGTAATCACCTTCCATTCTGATAACTCTGCTACACGATTTTTTCTTTCATCATCAAAGAGGTGGTTACTAAACATTTACTCAAAATGTGGAATTCAACACTAACTTCTGTTTTCCCTACTTCGGGTCTCAGGTTGATAGCAACACAAATGGATGATGAAGACTTATGAAAGACCACTGAACAAAGCTAAATCTGAATATTTTATGACAGTTATTCTAAAATGTTTCTATAGAAATTCATAACATTAAAACGTTTTAAAATTTAAAATATTTGCTGTGGTGGTACTCCTGTAAGGAAGATTCTAGATGTATGTACACTTGAAATAAACTTTTATAAGCATAAACGTTATTTGAAGTTGGATACTTGACTTTTAAACATCTAACATAAATTGTAGTCAATAGATTCACTGTAATACAAAGACAGAATTTTAATTTACATATATGATGGCAAATCTGAATGAATTAAAATCATGCTTCAGAAAGATGCATCATGTTTAAATTTCAATATCCTGAACTACTATTAGTTATTTGATTAGTATTGATTTATAGGTGTTTGAGAAGCTCAGGTTTTTTATATTGATGGTTCCTATTAAAATAAAAACATATGTTCTGAAAGCTTAAAGCCAGCAGTACATATTAACATAAAGCTCAAATCAGCTCATCAACTTTTTCATTCAATTGTTGAGATAATGGGAAGATCAATAGATAAATGTGAAAGAAATAGAAGAGCTCAAGAAAATTTGAAAGTATGAAGCAAATACCTAAATACCTAAAAAAGGATACCTAATTATCTAGGGAGCGGTTTCAAAGAACAAATTATCTGACACAGCAGAAATGATAAGATATGCTCATGGTATGTCAAGTCATACCCTAAGCATCTCTGCTACAATCCTAGGAGAAGAGTGAACCAAACATATAATAACATCAGGGAAGACAGAAGAGTGGAGAAACAGACAGAAAGAGCCTGAATGAAGATGGAGGTTTGGGGGGGGGGGGGGGTTGTTTTTAAAAAANTTTGTTTTTAAAACACTGCACTATGGAGAATGAGAGTTACTGCTTTATTTCAATGACTTGCTAGTCATATTTTCTGTATGGCATTAACAGATTGGTACCTAATGTTGGACACATTTTAGCAGTAGAGGGATATTTTCATCTGTTCTGATATGACTATAAAAACACGTATTTGTTAATTGAGCAGTAGTTACATCATTTTGTCAGGAATCCAAATAACAAAATGTCTATTATGTTCTTCTGTGTGTAATAGAAGTTATGCAACATGCTTCTTTTCAGAAAAGGGAATGAAAAATAAAGTAAAAGTCAATCTCAAATGACCACTGTTAGTACTTTCATTGGGAGAGTTGAAGGAACATGCATACAGTACATGTACTTAAATTAATGTCTTCCTTGGGTGTTGAGAGAAAAGAGCTCATTATTTTTCTAACAGTAAGAATTTGATTTTATTGACACCCTAGTAGTTTGTCAATTGTTTGGTATATCTCCCTAAGCTGCAGTCATATAGACTTATTTTATTATCCCTTAAACATTCTATATCCCTATGGTTGTCTCTGTAAACTACTTTACAATTCACTTCTTATCAGTGGACCATAACTTGCACATATTAGGTAATGCATCTGTGAATTCAGTTTAGTAACAATATTGAATGGTACAACTCCACAAGAAAATGTTTAATTTTTAAGTTATTTTGTGTCCCCATAGACTATGACTCACATCCAATAAATATGAAATGAATGTTTAATAACTAGTGAATAAATAAATAACTTAATGATTAGATGGATGAATGAATAAGTAAATAGTTATATATACCAACAAAGAAATATTGGTTGGACATTATCATTGGTTGGATGATAGAATTTAATTGCTGAGTTACATCATCTAATGATGCTAAAATTTGATATGATAGACAGAATAATGGTCCCAAAGATACTGAAACCTGAGTTCTCAAAACCTGTGACTATGTTCCCTTAATTAGCAAAAGACTTTAGCAGATGTGACAAAGGGCCTTGATGCCTAGATTAAGTGGGCCTAATATAGTCACAATGGTCCTTAAAAGAGGGGGGCAGGAAGTCAGAATCAAAAAAGGCAATGTAACTATAGAAGTGAAAAGAGATCCAGAGAGATTTGAGGTGCTCCCTTACCAGCATTCAAGATGGAGGACAGAGATAAATCCAAAGTGTGCATGATGCCTTTAGAAGCTGAAGACAAAGAAACAGGTTGCCCCTTGAGCTGCCAGAAGGAACAAATCCTGCTGACCCCTTGACTTAACCTAGTGAGATCTATTTTTGGACTCTGACCAAGAGAATTTAATAGAATAAATTGTTAGCTACTAAGTTTGTGATAACTTGTCAAAGTAGCAAAAGGTATTGGTTAGTCCCACTCAGTAAATCTGGATGAAGACTGGGCCATGATATTTGTAATTACCCTCAGAACATCAGTGACAGTAAATAGCAGTGAAATCCGGATATATTGCATTATACTCCATTCTTACTTGGAGAAAGCTCATGTTAATATCTTTAAAAAAAAAACAACAAAACCCTAAACAATTTACACTATATTCTGTAATGATATATTGATTTTTTTCCTCCTGCTTTTACAAACAGTACAAAGAGTAGCCATGTGCTTTCACAGAGGGTGATTTGGATAATACCTACCATGCATTGTTTCAAGCAGAAATCCTTCATCCATCATTTCTGCTTGCACTACTTCACATGTCTCAGAGACATTCACATTCCATCACAGGGAGCCAGTCAGCTTGTGCACATTGCTCATGCTTGCCATGGAGCTCACATTCCTTCCTCTTGAGTAGGCTGTTGGCAGTTTTCTTTTTGTCCTCCTGTGAAGAGAGTGAAAATACATGTGATGAAGTCATTTTTTCTGTTTTATTCAAGTTATTCTATTAAATTATACTTATCCCCATTCTATGAAATACACATACACAACACTGTCAGCCCTGGTAAAATTTTCAGAACTATTCAATAGGTATAACATGTCAGTCTGACTTACTTTATCAAAATATCAACATTAAGATAGCATTATAAAACTGTTTAGTGACTTAGCTCAAATTTAGTCTGCTAATCAGAAAGGGGAATGATGGGGCAACAAATGAATCCTCAGAATCAACTCCTCTAAAATAATAGCATTTTAAAGCGGATATTGTGAAGTCATGCTCTATTGCAGACCAACAATTAGGTTTTACAACCTCTGTTTCCAAATCTCCTTCTTTAGCACACTTGTCAAACATTGAATGATTCCTGTTTAGTGATTTAAACTTTACATCATTCCTACACATATTGTCCTAACACACCATATATCTCTCTTTCTTTAAAAAGATGTTCCTATAGGGAGAAATATCTGTATTTATGACTTATTTTGTCCTTTTGGAATGATAATTCCAACAGGAAAGATCTGAGACTCTGTGTTAACATTTCCATTTGGTAGATAGGAAAATAACAGACTCCAAGACTCACACAGTCATAGGGTTTGTGGCTGCCATCTTGCTGGTTCCCACCAAAGGCTTGTAGACTTTATTTTACTGAATGTATTGAAAATATTGAAAACAACTAACAGGATTCCAAGGGCCCCCTACTACTAGACCTAGATCCTAAACCTCAATACTGGCATGAGGTGGTATTGCCTGAAAAATTCAGCTCCCAGTTCTCTGTTCGGAATCAACTGTACCTGCTTCACAATCCACTAGAAGAGGTTAAAAATGAGGAAAGAAAATCTGTCCTGTTTTTGCCAGTGAGACTCACAAACACTTACAGTCTTCTACTCTTGCCCGCTTTGGTGACTGCAGAGATTTTTCTTTCTAGGTGTACAGGCAGTAGCAAAAATGAAAACATCTCCCTCAGCTAATGAGCTGCAAAATATATAAGTTTGAGGCAATCTCTATGGAAACTTTTGAGTATGGTGACCTAGTAGTGCTGAAAGCGTACAAGGTGACAGTTTCTCCTAGAAGGCAGATTGTCACAAATGGGAGGTAGTAGGACTTTGTGAGAGTCACTAAAATGATTTCTGCCTCAGTTTCTGTTACTGTAAAGGCATAATAATCTAATTTGCAGTTATCTTATCAAGATTAATGAGTAATCTAAATTACATTAAATTCCTTGGAGAGAGGCATTATATAAATAGGAGGCACTCTATTAAATTGACGAAAGTTCTAGAAAAAGAGGCCAAACTTGATATATAAAATGTGATCTGAAATGTAAGTAATTGACCAGAAATCAGAACTTTGGACCAATTACTGGCCATACAATCTGTGTCATTTAAGAAAAATTGTACAGAACATCCTTTATTCATTTCTAACATTTGCTTATTACGTGAAGTAGATAATTTAGCACTAAATAAGGACATAGTTACAGTCCCTCCATGTATCATTGCAGGCTGCTAAAAAAAAAAGGATTATATTAAATTGGTAGTCAGACTCTTTCCCCAAATGATGATAATTGGATCTCAGATTCAAAGGATACCATTCTACTGGAGAGAAATGGTAAGAGGAAATATAAAGACTCTGTCTTTACCATATAGTATTTTGTTGCTTAAGTAGTACATCAGTTCCACTCCACAAAAAGAGGAAACACTGTCCCAAAACATATATCTGACATGGACTTTAAAAATGTCTTATATAAATTGTTCATAATTCTATTTTTCATGCTGTGACATCTCCTTGCAGGTGATAATAATCCTCATTAATTTTTATTGATTACCCACTAATGCATAGTACTAAGTTAGGATATTTTAATGGACCAGCGGTAGAGACACAATCTGGTCAAAGGTAATATTAATCTTCTATCATGGTTATTAACCTTACTGTTCTTATCTTTACTCTGATTGTTAGCCTTATATGAGAATGTCCCCACAGCTAGTCATTTGTATTTTTATTAATTAATATTGAAACTTTTATAATATGCATACTTTGGCTGAATAAATTTTAACATAGAATAAAGAGGATTCACATAAAAATGTCTTGAAAGTTTCACTGATGATTTTGGTGGAAAGGTTGCTAATGTAGATATTTGTTTATAATCTGACAAGTCATTTTATCAGGGGATTCTTCATTGAGTTGAGAGCAAGAAGCTATGAAAAATATTTTGCTGGAAATACATCTGCAAGGAACTATATGAATTCTCCAAATAAAGAGAAAAAAATGTAAGTATACTTACCTCAAGGACAGCTTGAAGGTGAAATATAGCATGATAAGATATACAAAAGACAATACAAACAAATCAGGATGATGCATGATTCCCAAATAGAAGTGAAACTTCTTTGGATCAATATGCTTCTGAAAAACTCTTGTGTAAACAAATCATACTTGATTTGTGTGATTTTTCTCAGTGACTCCTTCATCACCACTGATGAATCTTGGAGAGCCCAGGTGGGTGTGAGTAGAATTCAGTGATTTTGCAAATTCCTCTAAGACACCAATTTTACCTCAATGAGTTGGTATTTCAACTCAGAACAGTACTTAATACAGACTATTCAAGGAGACAATATAAATGAAATAATGTATTATTCAACAGAATTTCCTCATTTCTCATTTGGCAAATTAACCCACTGGGAGTATATTTGTAAGTAAACATTGCACAGTTCTTATATCCAGAAATATCATGCCCTATTTGGTTTATACTCCATATGCAGACATACACGGTTATTCCAAACATTCTGAGTTTTCCTAAATATATGTAAGTAATTAATTGTGCTATGCATTTTACATATATATTTCATTTTTGCAATTCGTAGTTTATTTGAGCTGTCATAACAAACTACTGCATACTAGGTTGTTTATAAATAGAACAGAAAATATTTTTCATAATGCTACTTGAAAATTCAAGCTTGTGGTACCAATGTGGCCAGGTTTTGGGGAGAAACCTCTCCCAAGTTACAAATTGCCTACTTCTATTTGTGTTTTCACATGGTGAAAGATGTAAAGGAACTGTGTTTGTTTTGCTTTGCTTTTAATTATTTGTTCTTTTAGTTGTGTCTCCCCAACAGGTATAATCATCATAGAGTTCCTGCCACCAAATTATCCACAGTCCACCACTGTAGTTCTCTGTGCTCATTCCTTCTTTATTCCCACTGCTCCCCCACAACCCTCCTTTGGGTGCTTCAGTTCTTAGTGAGTTTTCAAGAGTTAGCTTTTGTCTGTCTTTGGATCTTACTTTGATTTCTCTATATTCCACATATTAGTGAAACCATTTGGTATTTATTTTCCTCCTTTTGACTTATTTCACTTATAATTATCTCTTCCAGCTCTACCCACATTGCCACACATGGCATGAGTTTATCTTTTTGATAGTTGTGTTATATTCCATTATGTACATGTACCACATCTTCTTTATCTCTGGTCTGTTGGGAACATTTAGGTTGTTTCCATATCTTGGCTACTGTATATAATGTTGCAATCGACATGGGAATTCAGGTTTCCTTTCCTTTCAAATCCATGTTTTTGTGTTCTTTGGGTAGGTACCTAACTAAGAGTGGGATTGCTGGATCATATGGCAGATTCATTTCTAGTCTTTTGAAGATTCTCCAGACATCTGTCTATAGGGGGTGGATCAGCCTACATTCCTAACAACAGTGTAAGATGACTCTTTTTTGGTATGGAGGATCTTTGTAACATTTCTTTGAAAAGGCCACAAATGCCATTCATAAATTCTCCACCCTTAAACTTAAATCATACCCAAAGGTTCTATTTCCTATTACTATCACCTTTTGGGGTCAAAATTCAACATGTGAATTTGAGAGGAGTATATTCAGAAAAGTACAAAAGGTGATATGCTGATTGTTCAATTTTTAATTAATATTGACAAAATTTACCTTCTTTTCAAATACAAGTACTTAAATAGCTAAGAACCCATGGATGGAATAGAGAAGGTATAGAGAAGTTTGATTTCTTAAACACATTACTCTTTTACTCACAGTTTATTGCTTATCAACTACTTACAATAAGGAATAAATGTATATTTCTTCATTTAGAATATTGACTTTGGGAGATGATATATTTAAACACAAAGTTTTTGTAGACTTGTATGGCTCAACTTTTAAATATATAATTTCAGAGATCATTTCTTCCATTTTTCTTACTCATTTAGGGAGAATTATAACACAATATCAAATTCAACACAAGTCTCTGACTCTGCTCTATATAACAGAAATATATCCACTCCAAATATATCAGTGACCCAAGAACACTTGTACTTACTAAGGGAAGCTTTTTTGCATTTTTTCCTGATAAGACTATTAGTGAATTGAAGACCAGTTATATGAGAGAGTAATAACTTATAGGACATTTTCACCCCAGTGTCACAGGAAGACATCACACTTTGATGATGATAAGAAATGTGTATTTCAGTATGACTGTTAATCCACTGCTTCCTACAATATATTAACATTTTAATGGAACATGCAAGTCCAGAGTTTAACAAATATCCTTATTTCTTGGGTAAATCTATTATCAGTACAGTAATATTCCACATATTTTCTTTATCTGGCAAGAACTAAAACCTAGCAAGTTATCTTCTGACAGAAAATAAAACATATGTGAGTTACTTTTAAAGTCCTTAGTGCCCAAAGAGTAGAACAAATCACTAAAAAACAAGCAAACAAGGATTAATAATGGATCAGGAGGGGGAAAGAAAATATTCATGAATGTGTTTTTGTTTTTGCATTTTCAAAATATTGATTACTAGGTTACTGTATTTTAGCTTACACTGTAGAATACATTTCCTGCATATATTATGTGCAATGGTAAGTAAAGTTACTTGTGCAAATGATCATTGAAATCCAAGTGTTTTTGAGAGTCTTCTTAAGACTCTCTTGTTATGACTGAATTAAGAAAATCACAGCATGGCAAGTAATAAGTTCTAAGAAAAGATGCCCATGTGTCCAAATATTTGGAGATACTGGATGGTGATATCTTCTCCAGAATAATAGAAGGAATATTTTCTTTTTAATTTATTACCCATTTGACTTTGGTCCCAACACAAAATTTAACTGTACTATGTATGATTCTCTCCTATTAGCAAGAGAGTAGAGAGAAGAATGAATATTAGCAAATAAAAGGCATTGTAGGTATATAAACTGTGAATTAGCTAACTATATGCGAATATTAGTATGCTTCAATACCATATTCACGACTTCTTTTAAAGACATACCTTAATATTTTCCCCTCAAAATGTGTAGTCAAATCACTCAGAAATCCCATGAGAAAAAAAGCAGTTTCTTTCTAAGGATAGATATATTTTCCTGTTACACACTTCTGGACTACAGCTGTAATTTAGCAGATGACTTACCTATATGTGATCTACTATACCTATTCATTTGTAGGCCAAAATCAGCCATCTTCTTTTTAGGTTCAGCCAGATCAGTGTTGACTTTGCTTGAACATGGTTAAAGTTAACCAAGATTGTTTTCAAGACAGCAAGTTCCACACTTAGCTTTCAGGGAATATGACTTGTAAGAATAAATCTGCTTTGGAAATGTCATGTTCTTATTTTAATGAGTTTATAATTAAGTAGAACACAGGTTGTTTTCTTTACAGAATCCCACCCACAAGGATTCCATTGATTTAATGTTTCATTAAGTGAAATAGCATGTCAGGGTGAAGGTAAAGCAGAAAACAAATTATGATCAAATCTAAGGTGTAGATATATATTGGAGTGAGATTGCTGATCTGTGAAATACATTCAAGGAGTATTTGCAAAATCATTCCAATTGTCAAAATGATGAAAAGAGATCTGGGTGTTGCAGTGGGGACTGAGAAGTCAAGAAGTTTCTAAAGGTACTCATAATTTGGAACATTAAAATAATTTGCACATATTTGAATTAATTAGAAATTTATTTCTAATGATTAAAGGAATATTTTAAGATCCCCTAAAGTGGCTTTATATATGAAAAAAGATAGATTTGGAGAGAAAAGTATTGCATGAAAAAGAAAAACTAAAATTAAATGCATGAATGCTGAAGATTACAGTTTATATTTTTATATATTTTCAATTCCATTGTTGCCACTGAAGTTTCTTAGAGACTATTATGTTATCATGGATATTATTCACATCACAGCTATCCTTACACAAAAGATTTTCTTTATCAATTGAAATAATCTGTACAAAAATAAAAAGCATCTACAATATAAAGTAAGAAATTAGTAAGCGTTATTTAATTTCTTCAATTTTTTAGCTGACACTATAAAGTGCTACTTTATATCATGACATTGTGTAATTGCTGAAAGGAATTAGGAAAAAAATGAACAAAACAATTGCTTTTCTATAGAAACTTATAAAAATAACAATTTAAATGTAATTTTACATAAGTATAGGGCTTTATCAGACCACTGAAGATAACCACAAGAAAAGAGGTACATACCAGAAATGAAACATACTTAAGAATCAAGAAAGCAGCATTCTACTGTATGTAATATATATAAATAATTCTATAAATATAGAGCATTTGCCCATTTATAAAGTTAATGGGGACACTATATAAACCAGAACTTTAAGTAACCTATAAATCTAGGGTATTAAACCTGGATTATGCCCTAAAGTTGACATAGTGGAATTAAAAAGTAAACATATATGGTGAAGAATAGTTTTATTTTTTTAATTTACTAGAATGGATTTCTGGAATTATTTCCATTTCACTTAGAAGTGATTTAGTTAGATATGTATGGACAAATTTTCAATGAGTTCTGAAACAAGATGTGGGATTCATCTACAGAAATACACCATTCTAAGGACATACATTCTAGTTGTATTTGATTAGCATTCTGAACAAAGTAAACATTAGTTAAAGATGCATTCCTGAAGGGCCTCCCTGGTGACTTAAGGAATTAAATCTCAGCAACGTATCCCTGACCAGGGAGCTAACCCACATGGTGCAGCAGACCTCTCCTAGTGTAACATACAAAGGATGTTTGCACATGTTTGAATTAATCAGAAATTTACTTATAATGATTAAAGGAATATTTTAACATGCAAAGGATGTTACACTAGGTAACCTATACCACTGTTCCTCTGTGTATTTCAGTCAATCCATCTGTCCTGTGCCCCACTCTGTTTCTGGTGAATCCTCTCACACACACTCGGCACCTCTGACCAACACACCTGCTCTTGTATGTATAAATATATACTTTTTTAAAAAATATGCATTCATGGAGAGAAAGAAGGAGAATTAAGAAGGGAAGGAAGAAGGGGGAAGGAGGGAAGAAGAGAAGGAGGGGAGAAGGACTCAACTCAATTTATACAACCTCTAGATTTCAAAAGAAATACAAATAATATTTTTGTGAAGTTGGAATTAGATTTGGATGATATGCAGTCATTTTCATGATGTATCATATTATAAACTTTAGGGAGGGGATTAGGAGGATTTATCAGACAAAATGAGGAACAAGTGAAAAACTCTTGCCAAAGCAGATAAATTCATCAGTTGGAATAGTTGATAGGTGCAAATTGACATTTATTTGCGGTTAATTATTTATCTTTCTGGTGTCTAGAGTTTTTATTTAAGGTTGCCTCTGGTAGGTTCATAGATAAATTCCCACACTAAACCACACACATACACATCTAAGAAACATTACCCAAACTGTCGACTTCGAAGCATGATGTTAACCGTTCTTCTGGCAGTCTGAGCTGGTTGGCAACATTGGGAATTCAAGAGAGCATAGCACAGAAACCAGAAAGTTGATAAATCTGTGTAGAAGAGGGAAACCGAAATCACACCTCCTGCAGTGTTACATTAGGAGAGAAAATGTTTTTGTGACATATATAATCTTGGACCAAAATGCACTTCTTTGAAAAGGTTTGTTATCTGACACATTGCTCTCTGTGGGGTGCCTTTGCTAAATAAGGGCGATGAGATCCTGTTAGCCACACATATGTTTGTCTTTTCTAGGTTACCATAAGGCCAAAGAACACTGACACTGGGCAGTGCAAGGAAAGGGGCTTCTATGATGTGGGCACTTATCTGACTTTTCCCACCACTCTGATATTTCGTTCCTGAATCTTTGCTTCTGACTACATGCCAATTGCGGGGGTGGGGGGTAGAGAGGGTGGTTGGAGAAGTGTGGGGAGAGTGTGGAAAATGTAAAAACAAATCATTAGTAAAGGATGAAAATATCAATATGTTGAAGAAGGTACCTGATAAATTCATGGAAAATACGTAGATTCTGGGTCACAAAGAAAAAAAAATCAGCAGATGGAGTCATCTATTATTTCAGAAATCAAAGTAAATAAAAACTCCCAAATGGCGGTTTAAGTACCTTAAGCACATGTACAGTCCATATTGTCAATAATTTAAAAATGAAATATTCAGATTTCCCTTTAGGTCAGAAAATAATTAAATCACTCAAGTCTTCTATAGAGAAGAAACAGAAGTAAATCTCAAGAATCTCAAATAAATCTACATTTAAAGAGTCTTTCAGTTTATAATGTGTTCATATTTTATCTAAATTTTATAACAATACTAGTAAATGTATTAGTCCAGTTTGAGATTTCAAGAACATCAGCAAATTTCCAGATTTCAAAAAGTAATAGATGATAGATGCAAGGTGCAGAATTGGATCCCAGTGCAGAAAAACTTCAAATTTCACAATAACTCTCAAGTGGAGGAGAACTGCATTCAGTAATTGCACTCAGCTTGACATTTCTCCATGTCCTCTCTGCCTTTGTATGTTACAATGAGTGGGGGAAAAAAAGGAAAGCAAAGTAAGTAAAGTTTTCACTTACATTTATGGTTTTGCATGAGATTTATAAATAATACAGTCTTATAAATATCATAAACTTTATCTTACATCCTATACAATGACATCCAATTTCCTCAGAATTCCTCCTATCTAGATAATTTTTCAATTAATAATAAAAATAGTGAAATAACTTATGATGTTTTCTGGAAGAAATATTTCATATATTCACATTAAGAATGCCAAGGTCTTACTTTAGCACTCTGACATACAAAGTCAAACAAATCTCAGCTCTTAAAAAAAGGTTGTTTTCTTAGAAAAACAACTGCAATTCCACCCAAAATTCCATGCAAACTAATAAAGAAACCAATTATATCCTAAATTTAAATTGGACTTTATTAACTTACACTGGAAAAACAAACTGTTAAAAAAAGAATATGTCCTAGAAAATGATTTTTTTCTTATAGAATATAATCTAGGTACATTCAAAATGTTTGGCAATGTTGACAAAGGAAAAAAAAAAAACAGGTTCTTTGTGGAAAGAGGATATAGAAGAAAACTGATGCACTGTAGGGAAAGGTAGTATATGAATTTACTAACAGAACTGACAAAACTGATTGCTTTTTTTCCTTAAGATTTTTATTTATTTATGCATAGAAGAACTTGGATACAGGCCAGAGGTATGGGGGGGGGGGGTGAGAGGATTCACCAGGGACAGAGTGGGGAGCAGAAAAGGCAGACTGACTGAAATACACTAGTGAGGGGAGCAGCGGGCGAGGCAGGAGAGGTCTGCTGTGCCATATGGGTCAGCTCCCTGGCCCGGAGTCAAACTTGCGCTGCAGCGGCTGTGTGATGCTCAACCCCATGCACCACCAGGGAGGCCCTGGTACCATGGATTTTAACAGGATATTCTCATAGACTAGACATTTCTGTTCAAAAGTAGTACATGACTGATGGTCAATGTAGGATTAGTGTTTTTCTTATGTCTTGTTTGGGCACATGAATTTGTCAATGTTCTCATTGTGAGAAGAGTGACTTAGTCCGAAAAGAGTATCCTGGAGAGTTCCTGAAGATAAACTGTAAAATTTCACCTTCAGCTCCAGCCTTCAAAGTAGAACCGATTCCCGACTGTTCCATCTGCCTGTTAAACTCTAATATAGGAAATAGGTTCCAGGGTAACTATCTTATATCCTTATAAAACTAAGTCATTGCAGTGGGTATCTAATTACTATCTTAAACTCAATTGCTTTATTTTACTGATTGAACAAAATGGTACCTAAAAAAGGAAAGAAAACAGCAATCTATAACAAGTTATCTTTGAATCTTTTTACAACTTTTAAAATAAAATATATTAAGGAGGTAGCCCATTAATATGGTGTTAATTTAATTTCCTTTTTATCTAAGTGGAAGTAAACACAATAAAAATATGTGGAAAATTATTAGTGATCACTTTACCAGTCTGATGTCTTTCCAAGTTCCCTCCTGACATTGAGGTAAGAGAACATAGCACGTAGAACAGAGACCCAATCTCTGTGATTTAATCATTTGCTTCTTTACTTTCCTTCTTATCACAGTCCAAATAAATACATTGCAAACACAAAAACAAAACCTTGGGGTTTGCACTGAGGTCAAATCACTCTAGAAGCTTCTGATTGCTCCTCCTCCATTCAGTACTATTTGCATGGCAGACAAAAAACAATTTGCAAATTGGAGTGAGATCATGTTCCACATTTTTAGTTATCTGAGTACTATAATTATTTGTTCTTCTGTTCATCCTTCCCCCAGGATTATGGCACCTTGGAGCTCTTTAGTGAAGTCTTATGACTTACTTGTTGCATATATAATACCACATTATGCAATAAAGGGAGTTAGTGTGTAGTGAGGAAGTAAATAACTCCCTGGAACACAGTGAGTGACTAATATTTATTAATGTATTAAAGTGAGTCAAATAATCAAAATCCTCTACAAATACTCAAGAGACATATTCCTCTGCCTTGCTCAAGGAAGAAATTTAGAAGCAAACTCCACACAATATTTGAAAAACAAGCACAAAGCTTATATATTTACTCTCTTATCCCAAATTCCATACCGCAAGATCATCTAGAATTAAAGTATCTTTTGGCCTTGACAGAACATTTGTAGACAAAGTGCGTCATCCAGGTCATGAAATCAGAAAGGTCCTGGATTCTTGTAAGTAAATATTTATTTTTAAGATTTATTTATTTATGCATACAAGCACTGGGGTACAGGCCAGAGGTGTTGGGGGTGGTGAGAGGATTCACCACAGACAGAGCAGGGATTAGAACAGGCAGATCAACAGAGGTACAGTGCTGAGGGGAGCAGCGGGCACAGCAGGAGAGGTCTGTCGCACCATGTGGATACCCTCTCTGGCAGGCAGCAGGGATCGAACTCGTGCTGCAGTGGCTGTGGTTTGCTTCATAGTGCGTTGCTTAACCCACTGCGCCACCAGGGAGGCCCAGGTCCTGGATTCTTCAAGCCTGTGTAGAGTCACATAACAGACACCCAGGGGGGGCATGTTCTAGACTGATCTTCACCAGTTCAGTTTCCTTTTCTATATAATAATCAAACTGATCTTTGCCTGATGCATTAGTCTGTCTGGGCTATCAAAACAAAGTACCTCAGACGGGGTTCCTTAAACATCATGAACTCATTTTCTACTGTTCTCAAGCTAGGAAGTCCAAGTTCAAGGTCTTGTTCATTGGCTGCTGGGGTTTCTTCCCAGGCCTCTATCTGGCTGGCACATAGCCTCCCACACACATGTCCACATGTTCCTTTCCTGTGTGTCTCTCCTTATAAGAACCAGTTCCATTGAATTAGAGCCTCGCCTCTGTGGCCTCATTCAATCTCATCTGCCTCCTTGAAGGTTGTATCTCCAAATACAGTCTCCAAACTTAGAGATTACAGCTTTAAAATGAGCACAGTGCAGGGGACACAATTTAGTCCATAACATCAGCACACATTTTTATGAAAAGTTGGGGGACAATATCTATAAGAATCAAGGTTGACAGTACACTTCATAGTGAGTTTTGTTTTTACTAATAATCAAATTTGTTACACTATGTGCTGTTCACCAGAGTGAACAGTCGTGCACTATGTATTTGCAAACTCCCTTAAAAGCAAAATCCAATTAAATGAATGTTATATCAAGGAAGAAACAAGGGTCATTTTTTTTTAACAAAGAACAACTTAGTGAATGTAAGGCTACATGAGAGATGTGATACATAAAAAGGCACACAGATAATAATAATATAGTAATAGCAAAAGCTCTGCTTTAAAATAGCAGACGTTAGGGTGGAAAATGAAGGTCCAGATCATCTGATCTAATAGTTAATGACACTGACATCTTAACCTTGCCTTAGCTCAGTGCATTAGCAACCCTCTGAACACACTGGGGATTTCATTTCTACCAAGCTGTTTTTTTTTTTTCCCAGAAACCATGATAATTACTAATCAACAATCATATTTTAATAGTGTCTTCTTAGTGGTTTTCTGATGCAGCATGAATAATTGCCTACCATCTGTATCACCCGACTTTCATAACAAACCTCAGCTACTGAATTGAAAAGGAAATGTGCTAATCTATTCAGTGCACTCAACTCATGCATGAAATGTAAGAGGATGTCAGAGAAGTTAGCTGTTTATTTACATTTCCTTTCCTTCTGTATCTTTTAAATTTTTATATATATTTTTACATCATTCTTCTTTTCTGTACAATGTGCTTCTCTTTTCAGTGTGCTTTCTCTTTTCAGGTGCAGTCCCATAAATTCCCACCACCAATTCACCTGTGCACCTCTTCCTTTCCCTGTTTTGATCCTTCATCCTCTCCCTCCCCTGCCAGAATGTCTCTGATTTATAGTTTTCTGTTAATTTTGCCTTTTAATTTATTGTAAATATTTTCTCCTGATTCTTTATTTGGTTCCCTACATTTCTCCTATAAATGAAACTATCTGATATTTTTCTTATTTCTGGCTTATTTCACTGAGCATAATCTATCCCAGCTCCATCTATGTTGCTCCAAATGGCATGAGTTTATATTTTTGATTGCTCTGTAATATTCCATCATGGACTATTAACGATAGGTTAGATATGGAAACAACCCAAATGACAAAAATAAATGGGTCAAGAAGATATGGTATACATTCATTTTCTCTTAAAACTTTTAGTCCATCTTCTTCACCTATGACCAATGCTGTTGGTGGCAGCCTGGTCTTCTAACTAATACCATTTGAAGACTCTTGATTCTAAATAGTTTTTGATCCATAAACAGATGAGAGACACATTGATTTATTCCATACTTTATTTCTTAGTAAATGTGAGTGTATTATAGATCTTTGCGCCACTCTGGCAAATATATTTCTTCACTAAAATGAGAATTATAATTGTAAAGACCAGGAAGCTAAGGCCAAATACCTTAGCAGAATGGTGCATGAACACTGACAAACTGCTCATCGAAATAGCAGCTTTCTCTCTCCATTTCTGACTATTAGCTATTCCATATTATGATGACAAAATTGACATAACATTTCAAGAAAGCTGTGATTCTCTCAAAATTTGTTCATATTTACACTTTCAAGCGGTAAATGCCCTTCTTCCCTAAGCAAGTGTATATTGCCAGTGCATCGGTAATGCTCTTTGAAAGCTTTGAGATAATGTTCAGAGTGAACAGTGCCTGTGAATCTAAACCTTTTGAGTTGTAAAGCACAAAAAATAGCTGATCTAATGGTAAAAGTATTAAGTACAATCCTTTGCCACCGTGATTTGGGTAAAGAAATTAATAGGACTAAACTCAAGGGCACCAATATAATACCTGGTGGTGTCACTAATAATAAGGAAAAAAAAAAAAAAAACTTTACTAAGACTTTTTTCCAGTAATTTCTGTTCCTTCATTTTACACCTGTAACTGTCTCTCAGCTGCAATTTCCCCATCTACTCTGCCTTCACAAAGTATGCTTTTCCTTTAGTGTATTATGCTAAATGGTCAGTGGGCTTGGGATCATTCAGGTTCAAACCCTAACTCTTCCGTGACTGCTTGAGTGACTTTGGCTTTGGACAAGTTTTTTTTTTTTTTTTTCTTTTTTAATTCTTTCAAAATTTAAGTTTCCTAACATGAAAAATGTTGGTAATTATAGTAGCTCTTTTTTGTGATGGTAATAGGAGCAAACAGTTCACTGTGTGTTAAGTACTTGAAACACAGTTGCTATCCAATAAGTAGTGTCAGTAAATACTTTCCCTTATTTTGTGGAGAGGAAACAGAATTGTCTATTGAAAACCTTGGCACTGCTGGGATTACCTGGCACCTGGTTATCTGGGTGAGGCAGTTTTGTTTCCCAACATTAGGAGTCACCAAATAACTAATCGTCTATTTCCCTTAGGTGTTGACTCCCAACATCCTTGGAGGCTTCTTAGTGTGACATAAAACCAGTTTCCTTTTCAGAGGGCAGAGAAAGACTACAGAAAGAAGCAGAACCACTGCTGACTGGTAGTTACAGTTTATAATAAAATAGAAAAATTTAATAGAAAAGAATTTACATATAAGTCTTGTGCATATTTTGCATCATCAAATTCCTTCATTTCACTACCATTATCCTAACCCCAATCAAAGTCATCTCCTGGTCGGACATCTTGCTTCTATCCTTATGATATATTCTTTAACTACTAACCATAATATGTTAAAATATTTTCCCAATTAAAGCATTAATAATCATTACATATTTTTTATTGGAGTTACCTTGGCTTACAACACTGTACAAGATTCAAAGGTATATGCGCTCATCTCTTCAGATGTTCATTGCCATGCGACACACCACTAAGGCACCATAGTCTTCTTCACTAAACATTAGGCCCCCTTTCCCTTTTGCTCTTAACCTACTCACTCCCTCTCTGGTAGCTTGAATTTTATAGTCAGATTTCCAGGTTGATAAAATATTAACAAAACTAATTTATAAAAAGTGATTATTGCTGAATTTATGCCAGGTCTCTCTCTTACTGTGCATTGAGGAGTCAATAGAAATCAGTGTCAAGAAAAAAACACACAGAACTTCTCTTTAAGGAATTTATAAACTAATAAAAATTTCTAAAATACATTTTCATCTAGCAGTCCTATTAATCAAGAAAAATTACTATTTTATATTTTTTAAACAATAATCAATATTTTTCTACCTAGTATTTTCAGTAATTACAAAGTATCTTCTCTCAATCAAGTCATCTTAGTTTAACTTACATTGCAATATGTCCCAATGTTTTTCAATTATACTTCATTTTTCATACTCCTAACCATCAGTGTAGTAAACTAATTTCCATGCTCAGTTTCATTCTAGTTGAGCAAGCAGTTCTGTGATATGCTCCGTTAATATATGCCCTTCCTAAATACCTATTTCAATCCGCTAACATTTATAAATCACATACTAGAAACAGTCTATTATGTGAGATTCTCTGTGTGATCCAGTTTTAGTAGTTTTTATATTTTGTTGTTTTAGATATAACACTAGTTTGTAACATTATATATGTTTTAGAGGGTAGGATTAGACTTTTTAGGTATATGTTACCATAACATACCAACCACCATTCTTAATTATAGAAATATAATTTGGTTGTTTTTATTTTTTTAAATATTTATTTATTTATGAATATAAGAACTGGGGTACAGGCTAGAGGTAAGGGGGTGAGAGGATTGACCAGAGACAGAATGGAGAGGAGAACAGGCAGATGGACTGAAATACACCGCTGAGGGGAGTAGCAGGTGAGACAGGAGAGGTCTTTGTGCCATGTGGGTCAGCTCCCTGATTGGGGATTGAACTCATGCTGCATTGGCTGGTGATAACTTCATTGTGCTGGGACGTAAGCCCATGCACTACCAAGGAGGCTCCCTGATTGGTTTTTGATATATTAAATAAACTAAAAAGACTCAAGTTCCAGTGATAAGATATTGCAGTAATAGCCTCCAATTTACCCAAGTCACATTTTGTCACCTCAGGGTGGCAGTGTTGGGAGTGGCATGGAATGAGGAACAGCTATTCAAAGTCCATTTGGAGCACTGAAAAGCTTAAAGGGGTTATACTGGTAATGTATGTACTAATCAAAGGCAGTATCCTACTCATTAGCATTGAATATGAAGGTGAGGCAAGTACATAGGGAGTGTCCATGAGTGGTGATGGGATTAAGGATGTGAACTAGGCTGGAGTGACCAGGGGGGCTTCATTGTTCCTACATTATTTCTATTCTGATATCTGCCTGCTGTTTCAGCAGACACCCGTTTTCCAGTATGTTCCTCATACCTATTTTTACCCATGGTGAGAGACCCCCTGCATGACCCTCTGCCTGGCTGATGAGCAGAAACTCTGGGCACCAAGACAGTGTTCCCAAGAATAAGGAAGTCTGGAGATTCCACAACCTTCTAAACACATTTTTATGGAAACAGACTCTTTAAAGACTCTGGGTTTACTAAGTAACTTTGTTTGGTCAATAGGACAGTGAAAAAATTGTTACAAGCAGAGACATGAAAAGAGATTTCTTACTGTTGTCTGTTTCCCCTGTGGGCAGTGTCATGCAGAATTCTGGAAGATGAAAGTGTTAGGGGGAAAGGTAGTCCTGAAGGGATTACACAAATAGGTTTATGGACTGCAACCCCCATTCCAGACTGACAATACCCAAAACCACAAATCTTCTAAGTGTTAGGGGAAAGGGAAGTCCTGAATGGATTCCAAAGATGGGTTTGTGGACTCCAACCCCCACCCTAGACCACCAGTGTTCCAGAACCACAGATCCGATAATATGATTATTGAAGAGTGGATCACTGGGACCTTAAGGTAGAGTTAAGCAGCCAGGCTGGCTATAAAACCAGAGAGGTGAGCCTTGGTCTCTCTCTTCCTTTGCAAGCCATCTCCCTTAATTCAGAGCCAGGTCTCAACGTAAGATTGTGTTCCAGCTTGGAAGATCTGGTAGGATATTTACAGATTTGTGTCCCTCTCTTCTACTCTTGTGTTATTAATACTTTATTCCCCTTCTTTTGTAAAATAAAACCCTTTAGTAACTTCTGTCATGTGTGCCTGAAGTTGGGGTTTATTATAAAAGTCTTCTAAGCGCGCGGGTAAGGACCCAGTCATGGAAACCCAATTTTATAATAGAGTTGCCCTGTAACATAAATCGAAGAGTGGGTCACAGGGACCTGAGGGTGGAGTTAAGCATCCAGGCTGGCTATAAAACCAGACATGTGGGCCTTAGGGGCTCTCTGTTCGGAGCCAGACCTCTTCATTCTGAGCCAGCTCTCAGCACACCGTTGGGTTCCAGTTCGGAGGATCTGGTAGGACATTTACAGATTTGTATCCCTCTCTTCTTGTGTTATTCATTATTTTATTTCCCCTTCTTTTGTAAATAAAATCCTTTACTAACCTTTGTCATGTGTGCCTATAGTTGGTGCTTATTATAAGTGACTTTCGAGTGTGCGGGTGAGGACCCAGTCAAGTAAACACATTTTATTTCAGAGTTGCCTTGTAACAAAAGGATGCAGGAAGTAAAATTCTGGCATCCCATTTGATGCTTAGCTAGCCTTCAGCTGAGCTGCAATGATGTGGATCCAAGATTGAGAGTCAGCCAAATTTAGCCCAAGCTGGCTCAACTCAGCATAACTGCTAGGGTGAGGTCAGGATGATTTGTTAAGCTTCAGAACTGTAAAGTAAATGCATGTCACTTTCTGTAACCACTAACTTCTGTAATGATCTAGTACGTAACAATCACTAATTGCTAGGTCACCCAAAAATTTTAAATGTGAAGATAACACCCTACTATGCTAGCAATCCTCTTGTTACTTTGCTATCGGGTTTACCAACTCTAGAACTTTGAAGATTCAAATACAATCTGATATACTTCAATTATAATAAAATTTCAATGTGTGCATTATCAGTAAAGTAAATTTGAATAAATTTTATATCCTGTGACTATGAAATATTTTTCAGGTCTGATATGATGACTGACAATGTTAGAAAGAGTTTTTTATTTGCACTTTTTGAATTATATGTAGAGATTACAAGATATAATTAAATAGCAGCTTTAAAGAAGCTTTAAACTGAAGCTACATCTCTTCCTTACCTTACATTAATTTGTGTGATTTTATTTTTTTTCCCCATTTTCATGTAATTGGGAGGAGTTTGTATAGCTTAGCTGTAAATCTCAGGATATCTTCAGTTTTTATATCTTTCAAATATATCACAAAGTTCTATTCATGCTTAGAACTTTTGTTTTACTTTTCATTTTGGATACTAAATAAAATTATAGCCACATAACTTCACAAGACTTTTGAAAACATACTAAAATGTGCAACACCAGTTGATGAGCCAAAAATGAAAAATTGTGTTTCTGATACCCAATAGTGCTTTTTTTCTTTTATTATTTGTTTTTTGTGGGTTTTTTTTTTGTTGTTGTTGTTTTTGCTTATATAGACATACACAAATCTACAGAGTCACAATAAAGATCTGATGTTTGGAACCAAAAATCACATTTTAGAATATCTTTAAAATAAAGTGTTGGTATCCTTGATTTCCAGTACAAATTATCTTAAGATCATTCAGTACATATATTCAATTATAGGTCAATAATTTGTGAGATTTATTTGAAAGAATTAGTGCATTACAAGCAAGAAGTAATATATTTCATTTAAAGAATAAACACATTCTAAAACACTGCCAATCCAGTATTTAATTAACTAGAATGCATTGCTATTGCAAACTCTTTGACTGTCTGCCAGAATTCTAAAATTCTACACCAGTTTTCATGATCCTATATAGTGACAATCTTAAGTATATTCAAGTAATTGCTTTGCTTTTATTATCCTGCTTTTCTGAGTACTTTTCTTCAGCTTGAATTTAGTAAACAAATAGATGATTTTAAAGTATTTTGCATAGATATAGTTTGAATCCATAACATTGAGTGAGAAGTTTTAATCAAAATAGTGTGTTGTGATAAATACCCTCTGTAACATCTCATAGTAATGTAGGTAGCATGTCTTCCCTGGAATGTTACCAAAACAATGTTGATTTCCAAAAGCTTGCAAAGGTATATATTATATACATATAACATATATAATTATGTTATATTTGAATAAATATAATTTCTTGGATAGAAGTGGATTGTATCTATTTGTTTACACCATAATCTATAAAAACTTACTGTTAAGAAATTAATCAGGAGTTTGCATGTTATGTGGTTTTTGGAAGAGCTCAAGTTTCACTTCTGCTTGAATTGGAAGGTTTAGTCTTAGAAGTTTCAGTTATATATATATATATGTATGTATTTCCTATATGTGCAATAAATAATAAATGGACAAAGTAAATAGTTTACAACTTACATGTAAAATATTTCACTTATTTTAAATGTCCAGTCTTTGGTAATAAAAATAACAGTGTACATTTAATTACAATGTGCCAAGTGCTGTGTTGGATACTTTATCTCTTCTTACCCAACAAATGTATTCAGTTAGTGCTATTGTTATTACTATTTTACAGACTTGTTGCTCAAGCTAACAAAACTAATGGTGTTTGGATCAGGATTTAAGCCCTGGTTGATAACACAGAGTTATACTTTTGATCAAACAACTTTGTACCCTGTCAGACCAATTGCAGTAGACTAATACTATCACAGATGCTAAGCTGCATTTGATTTTAGATGATTCAGAGATAGAAAAAAAGACAATGAGAAGATAAGAACGGTGTGCTCTGTAATTTTTGAAGCTAATGAATTATTTATCACTTAGGCTTTTTTATTTTTCATTTGCTTGGCAGAAGAATGGGCTTAGGTTTTGAATGCTTAACTTTCCCTAAATTGTTCATCAATCTGGTAAATTCAATTTGTCTTTTATCCAGATTATCTATAGTAAAAATAAAATGCTATTTTTTTGTTAAATGACTCATAAAATAATCATGTAAGCCAAGAGTAGGAAAGTATATAATTTCAGGCCTCTATGAAGATGAGCAGAAAGGATTCACGAAATTTTAGGATAAATAGAGAGGGACAGGTACAGGTCTGCCACCTTTATTGGTAACAAGATGTTTTAGGGAAAACATAATTTTTTTTAAGATTTATTATTTGTGCATACAAGAGCTGGGGTACTGGCCAGAGGTATGAGGGGTGAGAGGATTCACCAGACAGAGTGGGGAGCAAAACAGGCACATCTACTGAAATATACTACTGAGGGGAGCAGTGGGCGAGGCAGGAGAGGTCTGCTGTGCCCTGTGGGTCTTCTCTCTGGCTGGGAATCAAACTCGCGTTGCTGTGCCGCAGATGCTTCACAGTGCAGAGCTCAACCCACTGTGCCACCAGGGAGGCCCCGGGAAACATAATTTTTAAAGTTAAAATGATGGTGTTGATAATTATAAAGACAGAAAGACATTTTATAGATGAGATAAAAACCTGAAACTGGTAAATTTGGATGGAGGATGATTCTATGTGATATTCTGAAATTCATTCTATCTTTAATTTTGTAGTTAAAGCAAGTAGAAAGTCATGGTTGATCTTAAATTGAACTCTGTTACATCAGAGTAACACAATAATGACACTGAAGGAACTTGCAAAATATTGATTTTATATAGGTCACCATTATTAATATGGAGGAAATTGACAAAAGAAGTTGAAATATAAAACTTTTTGGTTTTTTTTTCATGTAACAATCTAAACAGATCACTTTATAATTTAAGTATAAATAAAAGCTATAAACCCTTTTGAGGATGTGTTGGTAGAATCCCTCAAAGTCCTCCAAAATCCATTCTTTATAGTCAGTTATAATACAAAGAATCAGTTTTCTACCTTAAAATACCTATGGTAATACTATGGATTATTTTTAGTCAATTCTAGCTGATGTTATTTTTGAGGCCATAAAGGAAGTTTATTGTGTGATAAAACTGAAAATCACAAGATGTATATTGTGTCAGGATTTGATGACAGATAAATGTGTGATAAGAATATCTATTATAGAGATAGAACTGAAATATAATAGACAAGAACCATTTTAAGAAAATAAATTACATCTTATTCCACATTCTCATGTTCTACCTCTTTGCCTCAGATATTATATGCTCTATTTCTGTTCATAAAATGTTATTTAATGCAGTATAAAGGTTCACATTTACCATTCCATACTTTTTTTGCATCACAGCACAATATTAACTGAAGAATGCACAGTGCAGAGAGAGCATGTTCGCTGAATTTTTCAAGCAATTTCATTTTCTTTCTGAGATGTGCAAAATGAAGACAAAGATTTAGAGTGCCTTCTTCATTGTTAGCTTATTTGTACTTGTTAAAGATGATTCCATCTAGTAGTTACTACAAATTATAAATCATGACCTATATGTGACCCCAATTTAACCCTTAAAAAATTTGGCTAACTCTTGATAACAAGAACCTAAAAGTTAGTTTCAAACTGGTAAGACTGTTAGATCATTATAATTTCAGAAATATTAGAGCTGGAAAATTCTAAAATGAATTTATAATGTCCAGATTCATTGCTACATTATTAATTTTGGTAATGTTAGGTAACTGTTAAGCGCTTAAAAGCTCTTCATTTTTTTACACAACTGTGTCTCATCTGTATTTATCACATCTGTATCTCTCCAAATTGGCACAGGTTCATTTTACAGAGTCTCATCTTATCTTGTGCTTGCTTAATGTTAGGGTGTATTATTATTGCCTATTTACTTGTCTGCTTCCTCAACTACTCCCTACAGTTGCTGAAGGGACTTTGTTAGTCCCATCTGTGACTGGAACAGAGAGGGAGTAGAAGAAAAGATGATATAGATGAATATGCAAAAAAAGAAATTAATATCAAAGTTGATTTCTTAATATATGTAAAGGAAAAATTTAGGGAGGAAAAAACTATTACTTATTTGCATACAAGTGCTTATGGAAAGTAAGTGTTTAGAAAAAGAAATACACAATTTTGATAAATCTACTGTAATGAAAGAAGGAATTTGTGATGGTTAATGTTTGACAAAAAGTGATGATGATAAAAGAGAAGAAATTTAACACTATTTTCATTTTAAAGGAGAAACTTTTCTCTAGTAATATTTTTTATGACAATACAGAGACTCGGATCTTTTAAAAATTGTCAAGTACATTAATATAGTAAATTAACTCATATTAGAATATTGTGGAGAAAAAGACTCAGGTTGGTGACTATTTTGAAGTGCTACAATATACCGTATATGGAGAAAGAAACATAGAGGATAATTCAATTCAGAAATCAGAAAACAACATTTCAACAGCCGGCTTAAATGAGCAAAATCTGGGAAAAACACTCTACATGTGTACTATTTTATTGAAACACTTTCACACATTTGCTTATATATATATATATATTTTTTTTTTTTTACTTTAAGCAGCTATGTATCAGTGATATGTTTCCTCCTCATTTGAATAAGAGCAGTAATTCTGCAGGCAACTTGTCAAAGACACCAACTAAATTTAATGACAAAAAAATATACAACCATTTGTTGGTTTTTTTAAAGATTTATTTACTTATTTATTTATTTATGCACACACAAGCTGGAGTACAAGCCAGAGTTGCTGGAGGAGAGAGGAGTCACCAGAGACAGAATGGGGACAGAACATGCAGATCAACTGAAATACACTGATGAGGGGAACAAAGGGTGAGGCAGGCAGGTCTGCTGGACCCTGTGGGTCTCCTCCCTGGTCGGGAATCCAGCTCGTGCTGCTGTGCTTCGGATGCTTCACAGTGTAGCGCTCAACCCATTGTGCCACCAGGGAGGCCCCTATGCAACCATTTGTTAATGAGAACATGAAAACATACCCCTATAAGAAGTCACCGTGCTGTCAGGAGTCAGTTGCAAGAAAGATGCAGCTTACTTTCTTGGTAGCCCATGCCAGCTGGGGACTTGAAATGACTTGGGCAAAGACAATAAAAATCAAGAAATTTTAAAATGCATGTCAAGTCTCTTAAACCTGTAATTTCTTATCTTTATTTCCTTTATAGTCGTCTTATTGCATTCTGTTTCTTAGACTTTGCAAACTTGTACACGCTTTACATATATTTAAAACACCCAATTGTCTTTACGGGACCAACTCCTAATAACCATAAACTTGCTCATATATTTCATTGCATAACATGTTTTCTATTTAATGACAAACTTTAGTCATTATGTAACAGCCTGGTCCCCAGCAACAGGGGAAGTTCCAGGATCCATGCCCCACCCAAAATAGGGTGGAGCTGAGCAGGGAAAAGACGATGCAAGAGAGAAGAAAAGAGATGGAAGGAAGGAGAAAGGAAGCAGGAGGGAGAGTGGCAAGGAGACCTGGAGGAGGCACATGGAGCAGAGAGAAATATGAAGAAACTGCAGTTGCTTCTTGGTCTTGGACTGGATAATATAGATGCAGGTCGGTTACCCATGGGGAGCTTAACAATGGCAGCTTTTATCTTAATTTTAATTTTACTCTTTTCCTCTAAGGTTTGTTAGACTCTTTCTGATCCTTTTCTATGGGTCTCCATCAAAAGATAATTTAGACTTGTGACAAGCTTTCAGGTCTTGTTTTGGGCCAATCCTATTTGGCTGGACTTTTACCCACAAGGGATGGCTAACTTTGGATGCTTGATTTAGTAACTATAGTTTTTGTCTTTTCTGTATTGTTTACTAATTTTATTAAAGTTCCTTTCCATTAAAGGTCTTATATGATTGTCTTGATGCAGCAGAACCCATTTAGAGCAGGCAGGTTTGGGGGTTCTGAGGTGCCCCCTCCCTGCCCTGTAACAATTACACATTTTGCTTCTGACTTTTATTTTAAGTAAGATTCCATTTCTAGTTACAAAATAATCATAGTTAAGATGATGACTACCCAAGGACCAGTAATATATAGTTTTCTTCTTGAACTATAAAACAATTTAAGTCTGCAACTCTTCCTGATGCCTTGACTGTAATCATCTAGTACTTTATCTGAAGCATATTTTAAAACATCATCTAAAATGAACTCAATTGTGCTCTCATCACTGAAGAGCTTTTATTTTTTTATTGGTAGACAACCTAGCAGACAAAAATAAATAATTTTGTTTTCGGGTTTCTATTATATATACAACTATGAGTCAATATAGAACATCACAATCTACAAATTAAAAAGTCTAATCACACATTCTGTGTATTTCTGTCTCTACCTCTACTAGTTGTGTGATCTCTAGCAATTCACTCAGCCTTTCTTTGCTTCGTGTTTTGCTTCTATTTCTTAGAGTTGTTAAGAACATCAAGTAAGTTGATTAAATATTAAATGAGTTATTATTTTGAACATTAACTATATAGCACATACATTGGTGTTTGCTAGTATTTTAAATATGCAAATCACTGTTATACAACATTCATCTACACCACCTTTGAAATTTCTGGTCATTACTAGAATTTAGGTGCTAAAATTTTCTGCTCCTTCACCCTCAACAAGCATCCTTTGCTTACTAGCAAATATAAGTTGAAACAGTAGATGTAAAGTCTATTTGGTAATGCTTTGTCTCCTTGGAACAACTGCATTAAATAATCCTTCACAAAGTGATAAGTCAGACAGAAAAATTATTATTTCTGGCCTAGATTTTAAAACATTAATATTTTCTATTTGTTACATGAACTGTTTGGGGGAATATAAAGCAAATAATGCTCATAGATTTCTATTCCATTAGTATAAAAAATCTGATTCTGGGGCCTTCCTGGTGGCACAGTGGGTTATGAAGCAGACCGCAGGAACTGCAGCACAAGTTCGATCCCTGTTGCCAGCCAAGGAAGTGATCCACATGGCACAGCAGACCTCTCCTGCCTCGCCTGCTGCTGCTGCCCTCAGCAGTGTATTTCTGTTCATCTTTCTATTCTGTTCCCGGCTCTGTCTCTAGTGAATCCTCTCACCCCACCACACACACCTCTGGCCTGTACCCCAGTTCTTGTATGCATAAATAAATAAATCTTTAAAAAATATGATTCTAGGGAATTAAAATAAATCCACGTTTTCATGTGCGTACATAAGACACACTTAAAACTATTACCAGCATAAGTAAGCTGTGATAAATCACCATCAAATACTAAATTCCCCAGAGAGGGGAATTTTTATCATTGTAAATAACTCTTTGCTTATGGTTTGGAATCCCAAAGAAGGACTACTCAAAGGGTACAGCTAAGAAAGCTCTTCTACATAAATCATAGACTTCAATTCAAAATTTCAGGAAATAACACCAAAAAACTTGGCAAGTATTTAGTGATTTTTAGTTAATTTCTAAGTCAGCTTCTATAGCATACAAGGACCAAGACAAGAAAAGCCTAAAGAATGAAAGTGAGATGTGAGTTTTAGCAGGTGAAAAGGTGGAATCGGGGCAGTTAATATGCGTAATGCTCAATCATAAGGTTTTGTTCTACAATTTTCTCCTTATTAATCAGAGCATCATAGATCTTGTCCTTCCTTCTTTAATTATAAGTTCTAACCTATCCTGCATAGTTAAATTTAACAGAAACCTAAAAAATGTGCCTTGATTTTTTATATGGAAATGGATTTTGCTCATATAATTTTACTTCTCTGAAATAAATATATATTTTTTTCTTTAAGTTACTTCTCAACTTTATTAATCCTTGCTTTTAAAATATCTTCAGAATGAATATTTTATTTCACATCATGCTACTTCCCCAGTAATCCACAATTCTACTTATTACACTGCAAGAATAGCACTCACTTCATTGATAACATTTGTAAAAGTGCACAGAAGTCTAGCATTTTAAAGACTCTAAAAATTATTTATTTAACATGTTTTTACAAAATTTTTAATGCCAACATTTTAGTGATAACTATATTATTTATTCATTTTCTATTCAAATCTTATTATAACCTATTTCCTCCATTTAATAAATGAGTAAAACACTTGAAGATTAATTACCTTATCCAAGTCATTGGTAGAGTTAAGATTCAAATCTAGATCATTTCACACATGTTTATACTCTTAGGTAGTACATTGCTACTTCTTTATCTACCAATAGTATAATTGAATAATATTGTTCTTGGGAAGAAAGCTGGTGGTCAACAAATTTGACTATTGATGCTGGGTCATTCTTTATTCTGATTAGAAATAAAATTATTCTTAAGAAATCAATATTTATTAGGATAGCAGCTATTAATTAGGGTAGCAATTATTGAATAATTCATGCATGGCCCAGTATCTGGTAAAAGGCTGGTGTTCTATATATTCAATTAAATGAATAATTGAAAAATAACAAATAAATGAATAATTTTGAAATATAATTATCCATTTTCTTGAAACATGTCAAATGATGGGGGGAATTCATTAATTCAATTCTATCAATTTCAAAAGATAATAAATCACTTCTACACATGACAATATGGTGCTCCATCTTTTAAATTTGCCTACTTTTCATATCTTACACTTTTCAATTTTCCTAACTTGTTCCACCACGTGAGGACACAAAAAGAAATTTTGGGTCTGTAAGTAAGAAGGAGCTTTTACATCCGACCATCTGTCACCCTGACCTTGAACTTCCAGCTTTCGGAACCATGAGAAATGAATTTATGTTGTTTATAAACTACCCAGTGTGTGGGTTTTCTTTGTTATAGCAATAGATTAAGACATCAAAATATTACAACATACCATCTAAACAAATGATTTAATGTATTCATTTCATTCACTTAAATAATTTTTTAAAGCATTACAGTATCCTGGAGATTGTGCTGAACACAACAGACATGATATCTGCTCTTGTGAAACTCATGTAAAAGAGAAAAAAAAAAGTGTTTGTGATACCTAAAATTTCAACATGGCGATTGGCCAAGTCAAGCAAACGACTATATCAACTTAAGCCATAATTGAATATATCTTTTGGGATTGTAAATAATAATAATAATGAATTTAAGTGTTGGCTTCCTTTTAAGATTATACCTTCTCTGCCTTGTCTCTGACCATTTTGGATTACCCAGTTATTTCCACGTTTTCCTTCAACTAGCTAAAACAGAAGGAACGAGTTCATCACACAATCTGGATGCACATACAAATCTACCAGAGATTGAACTGAAGAAAGTATGATTATTTCTACTACCTTCTGGAACACTAGGTCCTTTACATAAATTTGTATGAATTATATCTGTGTCAAGGACACCCAGCCCAGTGAGTAAGAGCAGCAGTTAATAGCCAGCTGTAGGCTTTCTTGGTAAAATATGATATACAGGTCGGGACTGCATCTTTCTGTAGAAAGGCATCATTTAAGAGTGCTCATCCTATATGGCAGTCTGCCTAGAAAGTTTCTTTTAGCAATGCATCCACCTAGATTAAACAGCTTTTACTAACATTCACAAAATTACCTTTTGAGCTAGTGGTAATCCTCTGAAACTATCAATTTTTCTTCTAGGTACTTTTACAATATTTCTATTATCTTTACCCCTACTTTTCCAGAAAGTTATCCTATGACTTGACTTTTTCAATAATGTCTCCTGAGAGTCAATGAGTCAATACATAAATGATTTTTAATGTAGCCATACATTTTATACACAAATACATTTCTAAAAGTGTATTTTCTTGACATCGTCTATATTTACCTGTTCATGGACATTCGCTTGTTTTCATTAACAAGTCAATAATCTAAAGTAAAAAATGACAGAAAAGTTGGAGGGTGAGGTAATATTATTCTAATCTGGAGTTATGATCAGTTCATAATTTTCTGCATCACCATTTTTATACTGAAACCAGTGTGTCAATGAAAACTATAGATTTCAGAAAATAAATTATAAACATGAAGAACTTTTAATCAAATGATAGACTTATTAGTTGAAATATCTGTCTCCTTGGGGGCCTCCCCTGGTGGCGCAGTGGGTTAATCAGCGCACTATGAAGCAAACCGCAGCCACTGCAGCACGAGTTCGATCCCTGCTGCCGGCCAGGGAGGGGGACCCACATGGTGCGGCAGACCTCTCCTGCTGTGCCCGCTGCTCCCCTCAGCAGTGTACTTCTGTTATCTGCCTGTTCTGCTCCCCGCTCTCTGTGGTGAATCCTCTCGACCCCCGACACCTCTGGCCTGTGCCCCAGTGCTTGTATGCATAAATAAATAAATCTTTAAAAAAAAAAAAAGAAATATCTGTCTCCTTGAAATAATAACAAAATAATTTGTCAACTCATTCATTTGTCACTTTTATTACATGAACTATTGAATATGGAATTATTAGCAAGCCGCTCGACAAAGTTCAGAGAGGTCATATTTCAAAAAATATTACTATATGTAAACATGATTACAGTGGGGAAAGACCTCGTTCCTTAGGTCAAGGATAGGCTATTTTTTTTTTTATTTATTTATGTATGCATACAAGAGCTGGGGTACAGGCCAGTGGTGTGGGGATGAGAGGATTCACCAGAGACAGAGTGGGGAGCAGAACAGGCAGCTGGACTGAAATACACTGGTGAGGGGAGTAAGGGGGAGGCAGGAGAGGTCTGCTGCACTATGCGGGTCTCTTCCCTGGGCGGGGATTGAACTCTTGCTGCAGTGGCTGTGGAGGCTCCATCCACACTGTGGCGCTCAACCCCTTGCACCACCAGGGAGGCCCCTGATAGGCTACTTAATATATCACCTCCAATTTTTTTATACATCCTAAAATTAAAGGATGAAGCTGGGCTCTTAAATGATCTTTCCAAAGTAAAATTTATGGTTTTATAGTAACAAATGGTAAATATGAGGAAGAAAATAACAAAGTTTAATTCTAGAGAGAAAGTAGTGAGGATTTTGATTGGCTGAGAAACTATATAAAAACATTTTAAACTGAGACTATAAAATTAAAGTTTTTTTAAAGGTAAACTGATGCATATTAAAATTGTTAGGAGTTTATTTTAATAAAACCAATTCAAATCAGCATGAGGCAAACAGCAAAGTGTTTAGAACAGTCTCAGCCATAGGAGGAGAGATTTTTTTTTTGTAGTGAAATAACTGAAACAAAATAAGGAAATTATAGATCATCTATAACTTAAAGCCTAGTTAGCTGTTTGTAATTGGTTGTCCTTACATTTTGATTTCCTAACCTTGAGAAATGTACAGACTTAAATTTGTATTTGCTTCCATAGGCAGCCCAGACTTTAGGGTCTGCTTAGTCTGATGGCCTCTTTGTTTTAGTAAACAAGTCTTCATTAAGGAATTGTGAGAACTTGCTTTTTTAAAACAAGTATTCTTTTAAAGGAAACACCTGCCCATGTCACCAGACAAAATGTAGAATGACTTAGAATTGACAATTGAATTAAAATTTAAAATGACTCATATTGAGTGTAAATTAAGCATCTTAATATTAGAGATCAGTCTTGTAAAATCCATGCTCACAGGTTTGAGAGAAAATGTGCATGTTATTACCTTTACAGGAAACCTCAAAAGAAACCTGGGGTCAATGGCATGTCACCATGATTATGAAGAGTATTGTTTTTGATTGTCTAATCAGCAGTAAGATGGCTATACTACGAATGGGTTTTATGAATTATATTGAAATGAATTTGAAAAGTCATGCCTTATGTTTCCTGCCTGATTTTTCTCTTCCTCACTTGGTAATCCCTGGAAAGCTCTGCTCATAATTACTCACGTGTAAAGGACAGAAGAGATGGGATTGTATGAGAGGACAGGGTGACGAGTCTAAATGTCTTATTTTGCATACCTAAAACGTTTTGCCTTCAGTCTCTCACAGTCATCAAGAGAATAATTGAAATGTTTTGGGAACACCTACCCATTTTAAGTTACAAAGGCTTTATTACTTTGGCAAGTGTTCCTTTGGCTACAGCAAATCTAAACTGTGAATTGAAGAAATGTGTTAGTGTTTGCAAAATCCATGCTGCTAAATTGTTTCTTTAAATAAAATTGAAGTCAGCAAAAATGTGATTGTACAACTACTGTTTTACAGAGTTTCACTACTTATCAGATTTGAAGAATTCTTAAGTTCTATAAAGGAGAAACCACTTCTGTTTTGTTAATATTCCTTTCTCTCATATTTATAATGGGAAAAAAATAAAAGCAGTCTTTACATTTCCTTCGTTTCCTTGGAGGTTGAAGGCCCAGGGCAGGCAGTATTCCTTTATAAAAGCATGGGATTTATGTGAATATTATATCAAACTTTTTTGAAAATGTAGTTGCACTAAGTCTTTGGTTTATTATAAATCAGTTTCCATGTGAAATGCTTTATATAGTGTAATAAATTGATTGCAATTGTATATTGGTTTGTGTTTATAATATATTGAATTGACTGAATAATAAATCTTTCTCTTCCGCAATTATTTTATTGGTGTGAGTAAATTATATTGGATTCACTGTGAGCCAAAATGTTTGCATCTAAATTATAATGTTTGGTCAGATGATGTTGAGTTTAACATTGAGTTTAAAGGTTAGGGAAGTGCACATGCTTATATACGCACATGTACACAAGTATGTATATATACACATATATGTGAACATTCCATTTCTTCATGTAATTACATCAATTTTTGCAGATAACAGTAATTAGATTCAAAGTAGCATTAGATTAACATTGAAGAGATTCAATTTGCTTATGAAATCCTTCCATAATCATGATAAGTTTGTAAGTTTGTTTCAAATTAATTTTTATTGAAATAATATTGTACTATGACATCCTATGAGTTTCAGGCATGTATAACAAAGAGTTATATTTGTGTATAGTAGATGAAGAACATCACTGAAAGATTTTTTAATTAATTTATTTTGTACTTAAAGTGGTATTAGAATACCTCCAGTAGGCACTACCACCATAGTGCATCTACAACCAAGCTACCCATAGTCCACTGCACGAGGAAGGAAGCACAATGGAAATGGTCTTAAAGACAATGCTAGACACAGTTAAATAACTTCATTATACCAGTACTTAATATAGCCTTAACACACTTAATGTGTTTAAACATACAGATAACCTGATACTTGCAATGCTTACAGTGTTTATGGATGCATGTAAGATAGTCAATGACAGTGAATAATTTTGCATCTAGTTCTCCCTGATTCCAAGGTCATATTCTTTCCAGTTCATTAAATTCCCCTCAAATCTCACACAATTGTTTTCTTTTAGCTACTATATATGTATCTGACTGGATGATCTATTTTTGAAATATTCCAGTTCACATCATAGTTTCACCAGTCTTACCTGTAATTCACACTTTGAGCCTCTTCCAAAAAGGATGACCACCATCCCTCATTTTCACCTTTTTTATAACGTTAAGCTAGATGAGTGTGATTTCAACAACCGAGCATTTCTAGACATATGCTCCCCTTTCTCATCTTCAAAGTCAAAAATGGAAGCTTGAGGCCTATTCTGCTGGCATTAAAACAATGCTGTCTCATTTCACAATGAAAAAGGTAGTAATTATATTATGTCAACAAGGATGATCCAGGATAATCTCCCTATTTGAAGGTCAGCTGATTAGCAACTATAGTTCCTTCTGCAAAAAATTCTAACATATCAGTAAGTTAAAGTGATTCAGATATGGACCACTTTAGAGGAGCATTATTGTGCCTAAAACATATGGGCAGATGTGTATGTGGGTTCTTTACTCCTCTTTTATCTGTGAATAAAACTTGTTAGTATATGTATTTAGACAGGCCAAATTCAGCAAAACTTAACCATAAATTTCTTTCTAGTAAGAGTGAAAACTAATTAGTGAAAGGGAATCCATGAGTCATTTATATCTGCATTACTTTGTAATGTATCCACAATATGAATGTATAGGGATTACTTAAAAAATCTCATTGTTATTCCTTATTGTTAATGTATGGCAAAATGTTACATCTATTTTCTCATAAGAAAGCTTCTATTTGATAAATTAGGTTACCTAAGTTGTTAAGAATATTTCTCCAAGTGGCAAAATATTTCAGTTCTATTTTGAGAGAAAATACTTTACATATGTATTTATTTATTTATAATAAACTATAATTTGGGGAAACACACAAACATGTGAGCCTAGCTAGCTTTCACTTTTCAAGTTCCTTCAGGGTGTGTGTTGAGATGTGTTAATCCAACTGAGATAACCTGGGGTCTACATTTATAGAAGTCCCTTCATTGTGTTCTGGGTCAGAATTAGCCAGAAGAGCTTGTCCAAGATTTGGAGATTGACGTTAAATAGCAACTTTATGATTTTAGGAATTTATTTCTAGTAATTTGAGGAAATAGATGTGCTGCAGGAGTTTTCCATGGAAGCCATTGCAATAAGCACACCTCAAATTCTTTGTAACTTGAACTCCCAAATACTTGCTTGCATTAATCTGTAGGTAAAGACTTAAGTGATTGAAAGTTGAGCACAAACAAGGTAGCCCAGTTCTGCCATGTGTTATTTTTTATTAATCACTCTGAAGGTTGTTGTAGGTCATTATACTGTTCTTTGTATTTCTAGCTTTTGAAATTGTAGCATCCAGTTAGTGATTCTGCGACAGGTATTTGGGACTTTTGTATTCTTACTTGAATACATCTGCATGCTTTGCATCTTTAAGAGCTCTTCTATTTTTTTGTGTTTAGTTTTTCCTTTTAATAGAGCTACTTGTTTTTATTTCTATTGTTTGATTTATAGCTTTTACTATATATTTTTTCACTTCTAGGCATTTGAAAATAGACAATAATCACCTTTATATGTCCTGCCTGCTATCTTTTTACAGATTAGTTTCAATGTTTTATGGAAAAAATAAAATTTTATTTTTAAGAGTGATTATGAGATGATTACAGTTTTAGTATTTGAAGTGCCCACAAGGTGGTTAGAGTCAATTAAAATCATGATCACTTGAACAAAATGTCCAACTTGCTTCTTTAAGTGGTTTTCATTTATCTCTAAAATTACATATATCAAAGTACAAAAGTTAAAGTACAAAAATGTTTTCAAAGAAAATATGTGAGAGATTTTTTAATTATTAGTTTTTAATTATTGAAGAATTTAAAGCATTTACCAGCTTTAAATTCAGCTGTTATTCAGATATTTCCTTGTGTAACTATACCTCAAATGGCTGAAAACTGTATCAAAATTACTGTCCTTTTTGGTAATGATACTTGATACTGATAAAAATTTACTTTATATTGATCACTGATATTTCAATCTCCTTTATATATTAATTTCCTTACAATTGATTAGCTTAAAATCTTATTTAGACATTATTATAAACAAGATTACTATGTTCTATACCATACTCAACTACTTCCATTTATTGTAAATACATAGGTGTTCAAAGTTTAAAATCAGAGTAAATAGATATTTTAAAATCTATGAACACAACTGCAGACCTACTCAATTCAGCTGTTGTCATTATAATTCCATTTGTATATCATCTATCTATCTATTTACGTACCTACCTATCATTTATCTATATCTTATTTTTGATCATTTGTTATTTTGTTAAAGACAGTGAATCAGCATAGACTTTGATAAATTATATGAGTGTAAGCCTTCTTTAGTATTTCCAGACTTGGTGTATGTGCAACACATCCAAACTTAGAAAAATGAGGTGACATCTCTTTCCCCTCCCTCTATCCCTCCTTTTCTTCTTCCTTTCCTCCTTTCATTTCTTTCTTCTTTTATCTCTGCCTTATTTTAAATGAAAATGTTCTAGAAGTTTCCCTTTTGAGTTCTCCCCTTGTTGCAATAGCAGCAATTGGGACAAATGTTCATTATGAGTAAATCAAATGGAACCATGGTAATTGGTTTATATTTTAGTTACACATGCTTTTACCATGGACTAGAACAAGGATTACTTTTCCTGTCAGGTTGGAAAATCAAATGAGATAGCCAGCAAAGAAGATAGGAAAATGGGTGTAGAAAACAAATAATGGCAAATGTTCATTTTCTGGCATTTGTTTTATTCACCAATATCTATAACTATGTACAACATATATGAAAAGTTTATTAAAATCCATCTTGTCTGTACAGAACAACTATGTCTAGGAAGTTTTGCCACCTCCTTTGGATGAGATAACAGAATTCATTATCAATTTCAATGTCGATATTTAGAGAAGAGTGTTCAATAAAATACTGAAGAAAAATTAAACCATAAAGACATCATTTCACAAATTTACCATACTAGTTATACAGTATAGAAATACATTCATTAGTTCACTCTGTTCAAGAGAAGCTTGATTTGACATAGCAATGATGTTCAAGGTCAAGAAAGAGACGACAAATGTGTTGAACAGTGTTAAGCTCTTTGAATCATTCTTAAGGAATACAAAGCTTGTTCTACCCCAAACTAATTAATTGAACTCACTCACTGCTTGTCCATAGAATGCACCAGCAATATCTAAGCCAGAAAAGAGAGAGGTTTTAGTAAATTACAAAGCTAGAGCAGATAAGACACTTTCTTCTCTATATGTCTTATTGATTCCAATAATTAACAGAATAAATGTGCTCCTTTTCTTTCAAAATGTATGTTTTCCAAGAAACCAAATGAAAAAGGAAATCTTATTTTTTCAAGGATTTTCTACTAATAACTCTTGACTCTGCTTCTCTAACACCTAATTTAAAATTCTGAAGCAATATCTCTAACAAAAACAAAAAACTGTGAAAGATCTTAAAAGCCATTTCATTTTGCTGATTTTAGATCAACATATTGAATGACAGAAGCTAAAATCTTGCAGCTATAAACTTTCTGCAGTTTTCACAGATGTGTGTGTTATGTTTGGCTTTTTTATTTTTTGCTTTGCTTTATTTGTTTTGTTCTGTTCTGTTTAGTTATTGAGGGAGGAAAAATAGCTTAAAAATCTGAAGTCTTAGAGTTATGCACATTTGGCTTTAAATTATAGTTTTATAATCATGGGCAATTAGCTTCTCTATTGTAGATGTTTTTGTTTATAAAATGTTTTCAATAGCATCCAAAGAGCTTCACAAATTACCAATAATATGCATTGCCTGTGACATATTATGCTGAAAAATTCAGTTATTTGTGTTTTATTAATTATAGCTTTCCTGAAAAAAGACCAAACCATAAATTGAATCTTATTTATAATAAAGTATTTATTTTGGCCATCCTAATATGTGTCATTGTGGATAACTATTTTATTCATTTTAATTTTTGAGTGTATAACATCACAGACTCATCCAACTTAAATGAGCTTTATTTAAAAATTATTTTGCAAGCCAAATTGCAAAACCTCTGAATTAAATTCCTGCATTCACAGTACCGAAAAATCAACTTCGATCATAGGATTCCATTAAAGCAGTACGGACCTGGCACCTTGACCGTGCAGCACTAAAGGAAAAGAAAAGGACAAAACAGCCTACCTATTATCAAAATATTTTCTCTAATCAGTTATATTTAGCACAAATTAATAGAATTTTGGTAACTAGTTTTTTCCAAGAGAAATTAATTTGAGACGACTCACCCTACTAGCTTTTGATTTGGAGGCCTAAATTCACCAATTAAATTCACAGCAGATTAATTAGCTAGTAATTTGGGAAGTTAATCATCATTCAATGGTACTTATTAATGTCTTTATGCTCAGGAAACTTGTGTTGGAAGATTGGTTTGGGAGGATTGAAATCTCGCTTGAAGAAACATTTAAATGCTTTGGATACCCGAGCTTCCAGCTAAATATACCCTTTGTTCTGCTCATCCCCTTTTATCTCTTTTTAAGGGCAAATATTAAGTACAGAACAAAAATTTATAAGAAACATATTGCATGTCTTAGTACTTCATGGCTTTCATTAGAGCTTGAAAAAGTATATTCCATGCTAAATAGCCTGAAATAATTTTCAGCATTGTGTGCACAGCCTGTAATCTTTCTGTCCTTCTCTTGAGAATTTTTCGTGTCCTATCTCAGTTCACAGTGAAAATCAACTTATTATTTCTTGCCAGAAAGTAATGGAAATTCGTTCAAATCACAGAGCTATCCACAAATTTTCCAATTCAGCAGAAATAACTGCTTAGTTCGCTCAGTTAATGAGGAGCCGATTTGAAATAGCAAGGGAGCATCTGGTCTGGAATGAGGTGAATCAACAATCTTTGTAAAATATTTACATTAATGGTGAACAGCCGATGCCAACCTCTTAATCCTTTGTTTTGAATGCTGACGTTTTCTTAAAGATTTATGTACTACTTTCCACAATCATAAAAATAAAATATACTTTTAAGTATGTATATATAAGTATCCTAGCATGCAAAAGACCTTCTTAAATATACTGGGTTCCCTTGTGAAAGTGACATATTTCTACTGTTCTGGCCAGATGAATGCAGAGATAATAAACAATGCTGGCCAGCTCTGACAACCTTGGTGGATTTCTCTGAGCTGAATTTTTTTCTTTATTTTTCTATGTCACCACTCCATTGAGTTGTCCATTCTTGAATAATTTGGGAAGAGGCATATCCTCAGTGAGGGTGTTAGCCTCACTGTCCCTACTGTTCCTAGTTGTTCCCATATAGAGAGAATTCTAGTAAACCGTTTTGTGAATAGCTTTATTGGTCGAACTTTACCCACCTTCAGAAATGCTTTCTTTTCTCCAACTTCCGTTGCACGTGGCCCTGTGTGAGCGTGCTTTCTTACTCTGGCTCTCATGTAACTACAGAACAGCAGGCACAGCACCACCTTTCACCTCACATATCCTCTTGTAGAAAGTAAGTGATTGCAGTGATATTTGCTCCTTGAGGTCATTCCATAGAAGAATCTCAGAACTGACAACTTCAGAGACATAATCTCCTACACCAGCTTGCTACAATGCTTTGGGCAGAATATTTTGAGATTTAGAATTATCTGGCTCCCTCCTAGGGCGTGGGAGGAAACAGAAGAGAGACGAACAGACAAGATGACCTGAGATTTGGGGCTTCCTTCATGGTCAATAAAATTAAGATTCTAGCCACACTCATGAGCATAAATGGCTAAAACATTAAATCATTCTAAATTTTGTGCAAAGAAATATGCTCGGACAGTTTTACAGTTTTTAAACAGTTTGTAGCAAGTCCTATTATTATTCTTAATATGTTGATAGACAAAGAGATGATGCAAACTGATTATACACAGAAGAGGAATCTTTATAATAGTGGAATTTAATTCTTCTTAAAGTGAATGTGCTTCCTGAACATTTATTCTATGAAGGATTCTTTCTTTTTTTCATTTGGATAGATGTTTCTTGCTTCAGATATTTGCCAGAATCTTATCATACCAAAATAAATACTGAGCATATGGTTTATTATCATTTTAACAATCAAGGTTTGACAGCATATTATGTTTGCAATTCATCTTTCTGTTTGAAGGGTAAAAAGGATTTTTTAAATAGTAATATTTTTAATGAACTACCTCTAAAGCGATCCATTGTCTTAATTCAAAGTGAATTAAGACAATGGATAATGCTTTAGGGGAAAAGATTAAGAAGTGGGGGTAAAAGGAGTGACTTTGAAAGCTAACACAAAAGATTCTGGTTTGCAAATATGCAATTGGTCAGTGACCATTGTTAACTAACATTAAACATCCATTCACCATAAATTGCCCTTTTATGAAAATCTTTTCCATGGTGGTTGACCTTGATCTTCATGTTAATCTAATATTTTAAGTTTATTCAGAACCATGAAAGGAAAGGTTGAATTCATATTGTAATTTACCCCTTGCCAAGATCATAGGGATTCCCATGGGCCATGAATTCCCTGTATCAACAAATATGTTGGAAAGTTAAACTGGAACACAAAATTGCTTCAGTTTTATCTGCTGTGGCACAACTCTGACTCTACTTCCATTGAGGATAAAGACATGGAGGACTTAAAGACATTACCTCTTACACATTTTTAATGGCCAAAGGTCACTGATCTCTTTTGTAACCTACTTCTAAATCAGTTCGGGTTTACATTACAGGAGATACACACACACACACATGCATATATATGTAAAGAAAAATATGTAATATATATGAAAGAAGAATTGTGTTCACTCGCAACTAGTAAGGTTTTATGAATTTTATTTCATTATTTTTTTAATTTTTTAAAGATTTATTTATTTATGCATACAAGTACTGGGGTACAGGCCAGAGGTGTGTGGGGGGGGTGTGTGAGAGGATTCACTACAGACAGAGCAGGGAGAAGAACAGGCAGATCAACGGAAGTACACTGCTGAGGGGAGCAGCGGGTGAAGCAGGAGAGGTCTGCTATGCCACGTGGGTCCCCTCTCTGGCAGGCAGCAGGGATCGAACTCCTGCTGCACTGGCTGTGGTTTGCTTCATAGTATGTTGCTTAACAAACTACATCACCAGGGAGGCCCCTGATTTCATTATATGTTGACCCAATATAACACTTCTCATTTTCCTTGAGAAAAAACATTTATCCATGTGAACCCCAAAATGTATTTATGTCTAATAATATGATTTCCATAAGGTTTCATGAAAATTGAAATTATAACCTTTGCATTGTAAAGCATTAATATGCTTCTACCTCACCACTACCCAGCCTTGCCCAGAAGTAGAGAGGGAGAGGGGGGCAAAATAGGGAGGGAAGAGCACAAGGGATGATGATGCTTTGCAGGTGCTATGGTAGTGGGAGAACTATGACAGTTGCACCTGGGGGGAGAAATCAGATATTGTACAAAAATGAACAACGATGTAAGAAAATAAATAAATGTACTTAAAGAAAAAGAGAACTTAGGTACCAAACTTCCACACAGAATCAAACGATAGCTAGAGATCACTTTTTTAAAATGCAGAAAATCTTACATGCATAGAATGCATAGAAAATCTTACATAAACAAATATTTGCTCTTCACATCTTACTCTGAATTGTCTTCATTAATTTTGAAGACCCAAGTCCCTATCACTCCTTAGTTCAAGATGGTATTTAAACCTCAAATGCCTGACTCTATGAATTTCTATGTCTCATTAGGGCTCCCATAAGTACATAGCTATTTTTCATTTTGTTAATTTCTCTTATGTCAATTTGTTGCTAGATAAAATGACAAACCTTTTCCATTAACTCCCTTAGACCTCAATTTCCACATTTGTACATTGAGAAAGGGAAACAAGGAAATTAAAATGTATTTACTAAGTTTCATATCCGTTTTTTTTCCCTTCATAATACCCATCTGAAAAGTGAATAAAAGATGGAGTAAAAGAAAGATGGAGCAATAGTCATAATTTTTAAAATTATAGAGTTCATTTTTCTAAGTAATGGAATAGTTAATGTTTTAAATTTTAAATTACTGGAAGTGAACTTTGTCTTTATCTCTTCCTGAACATTTGTTAACATTTATTATATGAATTGGTTTGTTCCATTCAGGAAGCAAGCGGCAGCTCTTCTTCTGTTTTCAACTTCCTGGTTACCAAACTGCAGAAGAATTCTGCTATGCATGGAAGACTGAATTCTGTCTTGTAGTGTAAGAATGGAAACGCAGAGCCATAGGAAGCAACAAGAATTAAATCCCTGGAAGAATTCCCAGGGATTGTTGAAAGGTGATTGTGTTTCCTACAGAGTCCAAAATTGGATTCAGAGTAAGAACTTTTCAAAATCTCGAAGATCAGGGCAATTCCTAACTCTGACCTCTAGACTGATGGCTTTTGTAAGTCTGCTGGTACTGGCTTTCTAATTGCCTATCAACAGTGATGAGCAAACAGTGTGTAGATCCACTACAGCTACCACATATATATCTCTTAGTCATCAAAAAAATTTAGCCCCCAAATGATTAAAGCACATATAAAGTTCTCATTATTCCATCGGGTAGTTACGTCCAAATATTCTCCTCTGCCATTTATTTTGACTTAAATAAAATTAATGTAACTGTAGTGGGTTATAATTAATTATATAAAATGTGAGCATACTAAAATTACACATTTTATAAATCACTTTTGGGAAGTAATAACTTAGAAGAAATCAAGCAAATTGAAAATATCAGAATGCAAGGTCATCACACTAAGTTTAGGTATGCTCTTTGGCAGGTATGTTTAATAAGTTGTCATTTTATATAGCATTTCACTTGTATAAACTACTTAAATAGATTTTTTTCACAATAATCAGGCAATAGCAATTATGCTTACATAAGGAGGGGAGGAAGCCATATTTTTCTTAACTTCTTTATGATTTTAGGTATTGTTTTGGAAACTGTACTGTTTTTGTGATATTATTATAAATTTTCATTGCAAATATGGCAGCAGTGTATTCAAAAGATAAATTTAATCAAGTATATATAGCTAACTATTACATATATATTAGACATTAAGCAATATAGTATACCTAATCTCTCTTGAAATCTTACCAAGTTCCTCATGACCACCTACCACTCCTCTCTTATTTAAGTCATTGACTTTTCTTTAGTAGGAATATCCATTCAGTAAGTTCAACAAGACTATCTTTATTTTTTGTGTATTAGTAATGGTCCATCCACTGATCTCCACGTTGACTTCTTGGCTCTAAATTCCTGGCTAGTGTTACAATATTTTTGAACTGAGTGCAGTTCTCTTAAGACAGAATTCATATTTTACAACTGAAAAAGTTACTGATAAGCTGTCTTGACTGATTTAACTACTGTCCATTTTTGTTTATCTTTGACAGCAATCACTATTTTTTAAAAGAAGCTATGCAAGCTACACTTTCTAAAACATCACTCATCTCTTTGTTAAAATCTTTCATTATTTTCCACTGAAATAGAATGAAATCCCAGATTCTTTGCAATTGTCTTTAAAATATTGCATTATTTGAAACACTTTGAGATTATTTTTTCCACACTGTTTTTTCCCTTCTTTTCAGATTTTCATATGATGCGTCTCACTGCTCAATGAGGTCTTTGTTTAAATAGCAATAGTCTCAGAAAACTCTTCAATGAATTCCCTACCTAACACTAAAGCCCACTCAGTCGCATCACTATGTTATTATTCTATTTATTTTCGTTGTTGTCATTCTCAGTGTTTTAAATATTGTTATTACTGATTTATGTGAATATTGTCTGAATCTTTCCAGTAAAACAGTGCCAGCCCCTCAGTGGGTGCTAAATAAATATTTTTCAGTAAGTGTCTGTCTGCCAGCCTGGTTGTTCTGTAGAGCTAGGGGGTAAGAATAATAAAGGCTAAATAACATAAAGAAATGAAGAGATAAAACACACAACATAGAAGAAAAAACATCCTGTTTGCTGTTCAGTATGAAAACAATTTTTCAAAGGCTTCCATCAGGAATTGTCCTATTAGAAGTGAATAAATAATATATACAGTAGGATACACACTTCTTAATTCAAGGACAGATCTTAGTTCAAAAGGTTGACTAACCTCTTAAAATCCTTAATGTTCCAGATGAAAAGTCACTTCAGGGGACAATTAGAGGATATACTCATTAAACCAATTGTACAAAGGCCATACAGCATGGGTATAAGAGGTTAGGCGGAACCATTAAGAAGTAACCTGGAAAACCAGTCATTTGAACGACTTTGCCTTTGAGGTTACCTCACAGCAAGCAGACACCAGTCAACTGCATTTGGTTTCAAGTTCAAAGCTACACAGTACAAAGGATAAAGGAACTCTGCCCTCCCTTCTTGTTTAACTAGTTTTAATTTGAACTTCAATATAGTAGTTGGGTGACAAAGAAATATGTCCTAAGGATTTTACAAAGTGCCAACGTTATTCATGGAAGTTGCAGAAGGCTCATAAAACAGGTAAGTTGCTTAAGAATAAGGATAAGATATCTCCACCTCTGCCATCAGTAATATCCTAAGGTGAACAAAAACATTGGTGTTTAGTGGCTAAAGCAAAGTCCTTAAATCATAAAATTGATGTCTTTTTTTATATATATAATTGTCTATTGTACATCTAGAGAAAAAAAGCAGGTTTAAGAAACTTGGAGAGATTTGGGCATGACAGAGATCTACAATGGAGACAAAAAATGATTTATCTTTTTATCTTGTGAACAAGATCTATAGCAAAGTAGAGATCCAAAACTTTATACAAAGCAATCATGGAGATATAGCGGACAAAGTCAGAAGAAAAATGTTCATTTCCCCTTGCCTTTCTAACCTCTGCTACCAGTTTCAGAATTAACTTGCTCTCTCTCTCTCTCTTTTTTTCCTTGAGTTAGTAATTTGTCTCTTTGATTTCTCAGTTATTGAACAAACAGCAAAATATCATGTCTGCTGAAACTCAGGCAGACCTTCTTCCTTTTCTGGAAGAAAAGTGATACCTCCATGGGCTGATCCTGAAGACAGAGCTGAGAAATAACATATTTAGCAATTCTCTGGAACTAGATGGACTAATCAATAGAACTGATGGCTTTTCTACACCTATGGTTTACTTCTCTCACCTAACACCTAGGAGTTTAATAAATTATTGTGTAAAGCTTGTTTCAAACAAGGTTTCAATTGACAAAGATAAGAATAAGAAGGATAGAGACAAATTAGGATTCTTTCCAAATTATTTCTTGTCACACAAAGTGTTAGTTTTTAATCCATATGGCCTTTTGACAACTTTACCTGTTTAATATGCATGGTCTTTAAAAAGAAGACAACTGTGTTTTAATTACTGAGGGTTTGGCCTTGGACATTCCTTGTTACAGATGAATAATTCAATGCATTGTGTAGCACTGAGAAATGCCATCCTTGTGGAATTCAAAGTAAATGGAAAGTCCTGAAATTGTCCTGAATATATACTGGATGAACTTGGACATCTGTCTTGAAGGTGCCAAATCAGACCACCTTAAGATTTCTCAAGATACCTAGTTTTGGTTTGCACAATGAAAGCCCTTGAAATTAAGTGGAAATATATGTCCTCGCAGAAGTCCAATTTCTTTCATAATTGAAGACAAGATTGTCATATATTAGGCTGTTGGCTTTTTTCAAACAGGAGTAAAGCAATCACCACTCCACTTTTATGACCAGATGTAGGTTGATGGGCTTGAGGTGTTCTTTTCGAGTTGTAGGTTTATTAATGAACATGTTCTTTCAGAATCTCATCTTTACTCTCAGAGTAAGGATGAAGTGCCCCCTTTTATCTGTTATATGAAGTGCATCTCCTCCTTTGATTCTCTAGGAATCTACGTGCCTAAACTCCAAATGTAAATAGGAAGCATACATGTTATTAAATTTGTATTTCTTTTTCTCCCATAAATCTGTCTTTTATTATGAGAAGGGGCTGTCCAGAGAAGAAGCTAGGAGATAGGGAAAATGTATTGTTTCTTTGCTACAATTTCAATGTCTCCTTCTTCTCTACCTCTATTTACACTTATTTGTTCAAGAAACATACATTTCTCTGCTTATGTCAAATTACCTATGTGCCCTAAATTACCTATGTGTTTATCTAAAATTTTTAGTGGTATTCTTAAATATGTGTAGTTTATATTGGAAGTCTCTTATCGCTTCTCAGCCTTTTGGTTAAGATCAAGTGTAGTATATTGGAAGTCTCTTTTTAGACTGTAAAAGGTTTGTTTGGAAGGCCAGAGATTCCAAGTTTAAGCTATTTTGAGAAAGTATATATTTTTTTAGATTTATTTTATTTATTTATGCATACAATGTTGGGGTGTAAACCGGGGGTACAGGGTGTGTGTGAGAGGACTCACCAGAGACAGAATGGGGAACAGAACAGGCAAATCTACTGAAGTACACTGCTGAGGGGAGCAGTGGGCAGAGCAGGAGAGGTCTGCTGTGCCATGTGGGTCCCCTCCCTGGATTGGGATCGAACTCTTGCTGCAGTGGCTGGCGATAGCTTGACTTCTAAGGCTACTTGAAGGCTAAGACTTGACTTCTGCACTACTAGGGATATCCTACTTGGTGAAAGCATTGTCAAGTATAACCATTTTTTAGAAACAAAAGGAAAGAAACTTCTATACTATATCCATCCCAATCTTGTGTATTTAAACTTACCTATAACTTGTAATGTTTCACGCTTCCCCTCAAAACAAGGTTATACATTTTAAATATTTCTTCTTAAGATTATTATGATATTGTCTTTAGGTCTCAAAGTGAAAGTCAGACATATTGCTGCTTTAGGTATATTTAATGAAGGTAACAGCAAAGATAATGCTAGTATTTTTCTAAAAAAAATCTGAAAACTGTCATAAAAATGAATACTACAATACATTGCTCTCTAAAATTATTCATTTACAATGTGGTGCTAAGTACCAATACCTAATATTTTTTTCCATAAGTGAAAAGTTTTCTCTGCTGCATTGCTATTTTTTCCCCAAGGCATCCAATAAATAAGCCAAACTTTCTTTAATTACTGAAACTTTACTTGTGAAAGAAGTGTGATCAGGGACAGGAGGCTGTGTTGCTTTACACTGTTCCTTTGTTACCTTCTCAATTTCCTGCTGTGATACAAATGATTCCCTTTTGCTTGCTGACAGTAGCATTTGCTTTGGGCTAAAAAAAAAAAAAAAATACCAGAACACCAGCAAGAAAAATGTTTGTTATTTCAACATCATCATCATTCTCTCTAAAATTCAACATTTGTCATTATCCACTGTTGTATTAATATGAACACTCAGAATCTATCCCTATTTTAATACTAACTTTTGGAATAAAGTCAGAGATATGTTATCAAGAACACTATAGTTGTGAAGTTTGAAATCAGTGTTAGCTGGGGTGAAACTTAAATGCGTAACACAATATTAAGTACCCTCCTGTTGTTGAAATCACTTAGCAATGCTTGGGTCACATCTTATGAGTCTGAAAATTTATCTACAGGCTTAAAGTTACTATATGATACAGCCTTGCTTCATATGTCTGTTTATAAAATCTACAATGATGTTCATTCTGATATTTTTTGTCATTCAATTTCTTTCTTTCATCATTAAATCAATTTCACTTTCAGTAGTTCCATGATCTAAACCAACATTTTATTGTTTACTATCTTCTCCTCTTTTTCCAGTCTCATTAGGTCAGTGCTTTGCACTCTACATACATCAAAGATTTTATCACCTTGAAGTTCTTGCTTGCTTGTTTTTATTTGCTTGTGTTACACATTCCTCATATATTGATAATATTCTCATGATTTTTATTGTCACCTCACTTTGGTCTTTGTTCAAATTTCATCTTATCTGAGAAACTTCTATGATCATCATATTTGAAACTGCATAATCAGCACATACAATAAAACCCCCTATTCTCATTTCCTAGATGGCTTGTTACTGTCACACATATAGTCAATGTCTTTTTCCTTAGTAAAGATGTAAATGTTCAATAAATATATGTTGAATAAATGACTAAACATAATAATATTAATCATAAATACTATTAATTGCATCATAATAATTGCATATTCATTGTTTCTCAGGCACTGTGCTCAATTTATATACTTTTATCATCTTTTGTCCTTAAAACAATTGTATCAAGCAAACATTACCCTTTTTAAAAAAATACAAAACCAAAACATCTAAGAAATTATATACCATACCCCAGATCACAGAGTTAGCAATTGACATGAATTAGACTCAGACCAATATACATCATATGTGATCTTTTAAGTGATATAACTTAGTTTTTATAGTTTTATTTTTTAAAAAATTAAGATTCAACATATTTTATACCTTGATATTGACATTCATTCTGGATGAGGTTTAAAAACTGAAACTTTCATTTTAGTGATGTGCTAGCTGTAAAAATATTTAAAAACATTTTGTATATATCTGAACAATTTTAAATCATGTCAAAAATAAATTAACTGGTTTTAAAAATTATTCTATTGAAGAGGCAGAAGCCATCATTATAAATCTATTATTAATGTATAATGAGCATTTTAATTATCATAAATATATTTGATGTTTTCAACAACTATATAAAACGTTAAAATATTCTGAGAGCACATAATATTCTTTCCCAAATTCTTCACAGCTCACTTGTTTGAATTATTATTATTAGGTCTTCAACTCAATTGCAAATAGAACAATGCAGGGACATAATCACTTTAAATATAAATTTAGTCCTAAAGTTACCAAGTTACTAAATAGGAATGCTTAGTTTTATGTGTTAAAATATAATACAAAATACAAAATCCAGTACCAAAGTAAATAAGTGATTTGTTTGATGACCGTTCAAAGAATAACATTTCTCCAGAATTCAATAATAAAGACAATAAACTTTTGCTCATGGATGATTACAATGTGCTCCAAAAAGATGATATAGTTTGATAAAAATCAGTATCAAAGTAAAAATTAGTATCAAACAGATCTATGATATAAAAAGGATAAATATTTTAGGTAGTTGACCTTTACTATTACTGAACTAAATAAATTGGCTCTCAGAAATATGACAGAAATTGAGAAGAATTGTAATTTTCTCATTAAGGAGATAATTACCCAAATAGGAATGCAATTACCCAATGATGAACAGTTGGAAAAGATAGATTCAATTTTACTAGTGAGAATTGAAAAGGTGTCAGAGAAAGTTCCAGAGGGAACAAAGGAAGCACTCACTATGGTCACAGATCTCCACAATTGCTAATGACAACTATGAACATTTTACCTTTAAAAAGAGACCTGCTGAGCCAGACAATGGAATGAGATCTAGGAGGAATTGATGCTTTCATATATTCAGGGCATTTTAGTACTAACTGGTTGGAGAGCTAAAGTGAAAATAAAGAAAGAGGTCTGCTACTCTGTCCTAAAATGTTTCATATTATCTCAGAAGGTATTTGTCTCTTTACTTATTAATCTTTTGTCCTTTTATTCCACAGGCATTCTCAAGATTTCTGGTATCTCAACAATTATTTAAGTCTTTTGTTTGCTTATTTAGAGTTGTACTTAATAAACTTAATAATAATAAAAGACTGGTTTATAATTTTGGGAAAACACCATTTGAAAATGGCAAAATTTGATCCAGTTGCCTATTGATTAGCATCTGTAACACTGACTTGATCACAGAACATATCTACTTTAAAATACAAACAAATTTGGGGGATTTTATTTGTATTGAGGGTTTTTAGAGCAGTCAGAATTTTGCTACAAAATAACTTTTTGGTTAATGGATTATTATGGATTAAAAGTCCTCATGAATCAGTAGACCAGGAAAATCTAAAAATAGAACATAAGATTTCCTTTTATAAAGAAAATTTATTTATGAAGGAAAGTTCTATCATGGAGGTGCCTCCCTCTACCAAGCTAGAAAGAGGAAAATTCCTAAGGACTCCTTCACAGAGAAGGCACTGACTTAAATCCACACAATAAATCTCATGAAACAAATCTTTCTTGGTTAGCATACTCTTTTTTTCTTGATCAGATTTCTATAACTTGCACCTCCTGCCTAAAAGCACCAACCTCCTTTCTTCTTTTAGTTTAAAATGGTAAACCAAAATTATTTGGTCAACTTGTTCAGCCATAGTTTTCCTTGTGGATTCAGTGCTTAGATGTGTAATTAATGGTTATTTTTCCCTCTTGTCTACCTGTCTCTTAACAGTTTGATTCACAGAACCCAGCCCAGGAACCTAAGATATACAGAAGGAAAAAGAACATTTTTCATTCATAGTACCTCCTAGATCCCATTCCATCTGTCACCCCAGTCACTTCATTATGTCTAACATAATGAGGTCAAAGGACCTCTTCTAGTCTACTTATCTTAAAGGAACAGACCCTACCATCTCCAAACTTGTCATTCCCTACAATTTGCCCTGATTTATTTTCCTACATAATACCATTATATTATATCATTATATAATTCAACATGTCTTCAAATAATGCTGTTTCATTATAACTTCATTATACCATAGAATTAACAACTTTCTGACCTGTGTGGACAGTCTGAAGGAGTCTGAATATGAGTATTATAGTTTTCTCCCAGATCTTAATTTTCATTATCCATTATTAGTAATTTTTTTAATATAAAATCTCTCACCCAAGCAAAAGAGTAAGAAAGTTGAGGAATAAATCTGCATTTGGGGATGCCTATTGTAATCTTGTACTGTATTTGTGTGTTTTAGGTTTATTACTCTTTAAATCTATAGAGACACCTCCAAAACTGTTTAAAAATGAAAACCCTGAAGTCTAACTTGTTCAATAATCTATTTAAGTAAGTGACATAGACAAAATTAAAAGTAGATTCAGTTGACTCAAATGACTGAATCATTTTCATAAACTCAGACTATTTCATAGGCTCAAATTGATATAGGCAATCAATTCTTAACATTTAGGATATTTTTAGGAGGGAGAGGGATAAAAGGTTAAGCATAAAAGTTGAAAATAATGTTTTTTTCATAGAAATAATTGATAAAAATGAAACGAGTGTGTCCTTAATTTCAATAACAAAAGCGTACAACATAATTGTTCCGTATTTCTATTTTCTTTTTATTTCTGTTCTTCCATTTTTGCCAAGTTAAGATGTACTAAAATTAGTACCAGGAAGTATAAACTTAAGAGACACAGAAAAAGTGAAGACTCTGAATATCAAAGTCTTTGTAAAACACCCTGAGTATTTTTCACCATGGTGGTCATCATATGTCCTTCCCCCACAGGATGGTTTCCCTCAAAAGGATGGTTTTCAACATCCTTTCTTACATATGACTTTAACTCCTAAATCTTCCTTCCACACTTTCCTTCCACACTTGATACAATCCAAATTCTCATAACTCTGACTGCTAATCTACAAAAAATTTTCTTCTTTTACCAGGAACTATTTTTACAAAATGATTTCTGAAATACCTTGAAATTTAACTAATCACTTCCCTCCCTCTTATCACTTACAAAATTTGCACCCAACTTCTCCAAGATAGAATGTTCTTTAAGAAAGGTCTGCTGTCTGCCATTTAAAAGTAATTGCTTATGACAATGATATTTTGGTTAATTTTCTTATAGAATTAATTTTCTTTTTTTAATATCTATTTATTTATGCATACAACAGCTGGGGTACAGGCCAGAGTCGTGGGAGGTGAGAGGATTCACCAGAGACAGAGCAGGGAGTGGAACAGGGAGACTGACTGAAATTCACTGCTGAGGGGAGCAGCTGGCGAGGCAGGAGAGGTCTGCTGTGCCATGTGGGTCCCTCCCTGGCTGGGGATTGAACTTGTGCTGCTGTGCAGCAGATGCTTCACAATGCAGCACTGGACCCGCTGTGCCACCAGGGAGGCCCCAGAATTAATCTTCTTACGTCTCTTTCCCTGTCTCCTTCCCAGCAGAACCAAGATTCAAGTAGGATGACAGGAACAAGAGCACTCCTCCCTCCCTCCCTCCCTCCCTCCCTCCCTCCTTCCCTCCCTCCCTCCC